>CAKAOH010005369.1:0-33063 GCA_916701665.1 Sebastiscus tertius | reverse complement strand
CTCAAATCATAACATGGCAAACTGCAGCCCAACAGGCAACAACAGCTGTCAGTGTGTCAGTGTGCTGACTTGACTATGATTTGCCCTAAACTGCATGTGATTATCATAAAGTGGGCATGTCTGTAAAGGGGAGACTCGTGGGTACCCAGAGAACCCATTTTCATTCACATATCTTGAGGTCAGAGGTCAAGGGACCCCTTTGCAAATGGCCATGCCAGCTTTTCCTCATCAAAATTTAGCGCACATTTGGAGCGTTATTTAGCCTCCTTTGCAACAAGCTAGTATGACATGGTTGGTATCAATCGATTTCTTAGGTTTTCTAATTTCATATATACCAGTATCTTCACTCTAGCTAAAACTGAGCCGGCTGCAACCTCCGAAAGGTCGATTGTGTTAATGCCTTTAAGAAATTAGTGGCGTTAAAACGATTTTGCGTTAATGCGTTATTATTGCGTTAACTGTGACAGCCCTAATGTATTTATAAACACACACATACAAATTAAATTTTAGTTAAGCTAATTCTATCCACACACTTCCCCCTCTCTCTTTTGTCTTCCAGGGAGTAAAAAAAAAGTGTGTCCCTCTCACTCCCCCTCAGTTGAAGAGAGCAGGAGTGAAGCGGCGGCGGTCCTTTTAGTGGCCTCCTCCATGCAGGTCCCATCCCCTACGGTCACCATGCCAACCTGTGTGAGGAGGAGGCTTATAGCCGCGGAGCCCAAAGAGACTTGATGAGGTCCTGGGATAATTAGCAGCTCATTATGGAGCCCAGTGAATGGGCCAAACGAAGCTCCAGGAGCCACAAGAGAGAGCGCAGTGGAAAACACATAGGATCGGAGCACACATCAAAGGGAAGCGGTCACTTTTCAGATCACATAATACAGAGGAAAGAGAGAAATAATGCTCCATTCACACCTACAAATATAGCTCATAATCCCCGTTTTTAAGCCTCTGTGTGTGTGTGTGTGTGTGGGTGTGTGGGTGTGTGCATGTGTGTTTCTCTGCGTCACACCAATCTGTGTATTTCTTTTCCCCAGAGGCCCTTAGCTGCTCCACAAATACACGAAACACACACACAGATATGTGCACACAACTCACAACTCTCAAACTTAAGCTCTCATAAAGTACGGGAACACTGTGTGAGTGCCAGAGATTCCCCAGTTAAGCTATCTGTCTATCATCCCCCATTCCTGTTCCTGTACATCTCACCGTGTGTCTGTGCCTCTACTTGGCATGCAGGCAGGCACTAGTCACGCAGAATAAAGCGTGCACACCGCTGTGCCAGGTGACCCACATTGTGCAGTGCGGCTGAGTTTAACCGTGCATGGCCTCCATTTTGTCTGTGTGTTTGTGTCACAGTGACATGCAGCAGCAGTGTTGAGTGCGTGTGACATGTCATGTGTTATTTAAAGGTGATATTTCACACGGTGTGTCATCATGTGTTATTGTGGCTGTGTGATAGAGCGATCATTAACATGGGCCTTTCTCACAGCAGACATTTTGACTTGTCATAGTGGGAAAACCACAGACGTTACTAATAACACCAGCGATGACTCTGCTCTATTGAAAGGGTTCCAGTTGAGTGTGACAGTGAGCCAGCATGCACAATACCAGGACCCTGAAACCCAAGCGGCTAAATGAAATTCAGCCATCATTAATTTCAGAATTTGTCACTGGTGTGACAAGTCAAACTGTCTTCTGTGAAAAAGGCTGATTTGAATTTTATTCATCTCTCTCTAATCATTAGCATCCAGGGTACCAAAATCCCCCCTGATGGAAACCACACAAGTCACAGTCCACAGAAAGTATTTCCACTCCACTCGTTGTACCGTGGTCTAGGGGTATGAATCTCGCTTTGGGGTGCAAGAGGTTGCCGGTTTAAATCCCGGACGAGCCCCCCATTTGTCACAAACTGGCTCATGAAATGTGACAAAAAGGGAGTCCATGCAAAGTTATATGTAAAAACCAACCATCATTTATCAAACTAAGGTTAACTCAAATGTACAATGGAGTGTGTAGATCAGTAATGTCAGCAAATGAATGTGGTGCATGGATGTGTGACATTATGTGCTGTGGAGGTGTTGAAGGTGCAGAACCAAACGATAGTGATGCCGGGTGGATGTGGCTGTAGGAAGAGAGAGAGAGAGAATTAACACCTGGAGCAGCTTTCGTAGCCCGGAAGGCCTGGGTGAGCGACCCTCCCTCGTCAGCCAGCTGCCTGCTGAGGTTGGCCGGGGCAGCCTCCAAGATGTCACACACACACACAGCATGGCATACAATATGACCTAGATTTAATTTTAATGAAAATATACAGAAATACGCTGCAATGGAACCGTGCACTTTAAAAAAAAATAGTAAAAATGTGTAGAAAAACTGTAGTTTCACTGTTAATTTGTTACAACAGTAGAGGGCACTGCTCTTCCACATTGCTTGTGTTATTACTGCAACAGGAAAGTGTCTGTTGTCTCGGTCTTCTGTGATGTTGTAGTCTTTTTGTTTGTCTGAAGTGGTGGCATTGATTTTGAAAGAATGGAAATGAATAATTTAGATATAAAACATGCACAAAATCTGGTTGGTTACCTTGAAGGCTGGGTGAGATGCTGCAGCCTTCCAATGTGTTTTCTTTGTCTCTGATGTGTCAACAGTGTGGCGCCTACACCCTCTACTGGTGAAGGAGAGACCATTTTGTAGTAAGAGAACAGCAAATATTTGTGGTATTCATATTGAGTGAAACGTTTTAGATAATGTATGCATATTGAGTTTTTCTAAGGTTTATTATTCTGGTGCAAATGTCCAAAAGGAAAATAAAAAAATGTGAAGTTTTATTGTAATGAAGTATACTTAAAGTGTACTTAAAGCTGCAGTGGGTAGAATTGGAGCAAATAGGATTTAAAAAAAAGTTATTTTTATAAAACAATCATTATATCCTGACAGTAGTGCATGAGACAGGTAATGTGAAAAAAATCATGTGTCTCTGTGTCCTCCGGTGCTCCTAATGGCATCTGCAAGATTTCACAGACTGGAAGAGAACAACAAATCAGAGCCAAGCTGGAGCCTTGCTGTCTCTGAGCAGCTCTCAATCACTTGCGAACTCTGATCAAACGGTCAAACTAGGCAGCGCTGATCAAATATGAATCAATATTCTGTTACTGTAATGCCTATTTCTCACCTAAAATGTTTTCAGAAACATCTTGTAGTGTACTGTTTAGCCGTAAAATGAGAAAGTTTGTGTTTGTGGGTTACTTCAGGAAGTTTCAGTGTGTTAACAAACTTCCATCTGTTTCCTTTTTTACACCCAATGGTGAAATAATCATTGATTTTCTGGCTGTTGTCCACACTACTGAGATTTCCCAGTACTGGAATATGTAAGAAATGAAGCAATCACATGACGAATACAACCACAAATTACCAAACAACTCCTTTCCAAACACGAGTCACAAGTTGATTAAAAAGGCTTGTTTAATTTAACAGAAAAGTGTCAGACAAAAGGCACATAATGCATGAAAATACTTAACTGATTGATCACGTAGTGCACCAGAGATGAAGAGAGAATGTAAACCAGATCTGTAGGTAAAACTTCCTCAAATATGTAAAAACAGGAACAAAAAACTACGATACAGTCAGTCGAACAACAGAGAGACGACATCAACACAAACATGTTATAATTATGGCAGACAAACATTAAAAAGTGGTCCGTAGCTTCATGTGAGATCATCATAGGCAATGTTCGGAAGATAAACACATCAATCAGTCAAAAGTTGGCTCGTAGATCATCACTTAACGTGCTCCTCTGTCATCATCGGAGTACTGAAGGCTGTTTGTTGCTTCTTTAAAAAAAAGGAATTGCATTTTTCCTCAGAAAAAGGCCTTGTATCACAGTATAATCCATCGCCTCTCAATCACATTATTAGTAAAAGACATCAGACCCATAAGACATAAAGAGAGCCAAGTGACGGGCTCTGTTTCGCGTGTAATATGTGCCTGCGCGGGTGAGATGGCGTTTGTTGATACCACCACGCTAACAGCACGGTGATGCAGTGGGATTGATTTTTGGCCCTTGAGAGAGGAGACAGCTGGTCTTATCGGAGCCCAGCAGTGGCTTCAGTGGTTATGGATCTCTCTCATGCCAACATTAATGATGCTTCCTCACCCAACCCCCACCCTCCCACAGCACCAGCACCCTGTCACTGTAAGACATTGACGTAAAACAGTAAAAGAAACATTTTAAAAACAGCGCTCTTATGAATCAAATATATTGCACAACATCAGGAACAATAAACATAAAAAAAATTTAAGAGATGACAGACCACACAGGGGAGACAAGGCAATAAGGAATCAAGAAAATAAACACATAAAATGTCCATTGCCTCTGTGCTTCAGTCTGTAGATTCTTCATTTAAAGGAATAGTTCAACATTTGGGGAAATATGCAGATTGATTTTTTGCAGAGTTAGATTAGAGCAGGGCTGCCCAAAGTGGGCCTGCTATCAGGAGTGAAGGTACTTAGGGAAACCTAAGGAATCCATTGGTACCAACCATGTCATACTAGCTTGTCGGGAAGGAGGCTAAATAACGCTCCAAAGTTAGGCTAAATTTTGGCGAGGAAAAACTGTCATGGACATTTTCAAAGGGGTCCCTTGACCTCTGACCTCAAGATATGTGATTGAAAATGGGTTCTATGCGTACCCACGAGTCTCCCCTTTACAGAGGTGCCTACTTTATGCCTACTTTATTAAAATCACATGCAACTTTGGGCAAAAAACATGCTGTTTTTGAATACAGTATAAATGTGTTATTTTTGCCTATTCTAAAAAGGGTGTATTTGAATATTTCTGCCTGCTGGAGTCCCTACACAGTCTTGGAAATGAGCTCAACTGTATTCAGAAAGTAAATTTAAGGGGTTAACTATGTGAAATCTAAAATAATATTCAATTAGGGGAATGTGGGATCCTAATACCATTTTGCATCTTAAAAATACAATACAATACAATACAATACAATACAATACAATACAATACAATACAATAGGTGTTTATTTTTGGCCTGTGGCCCAGCACTGAGTTCCAGTTTTGGTCCTCCAAGCGAAAATTTTGGGCACCCCTGGATAAGAGGATCTTATCAATCTTCTCAGCTAACTTTCAACAAGAAAGTGAATAAGGTTATTTCCCAAAATGTCCAACTATTCTTCTACGGGTAACATTTTATAACTGTGGCCAACAAGATACCAAGTTTGAGGTTTTGTTTGTGTGTGCATGTTTTCAACAGTTTGAGAGATGTTAAAGTCGCGCTGAAGCAACATGAGAAAGAATAATCAAGAGTAAGTCTCATGTGCACTTCTCTCCACCCTTCTTAATCCTTGAATCGACTATTTATGTCGTGAAGATTTCATAGCAATCCTTCGAGAAGTAACAAAATTTACTGTTACATAAATATTATTTTAAAGGTTAAATGTAAAGTGTTAGCGACAAACATTCAAGTTCTAGACAAGAAAAATCACTTCAGTCTGACTTTAAAAACACAACGACCTCTGTAAATGCGTGGCGATCGTGTCTTTGTGACGATTGTACAACCAATCCTCTTAGACAGTCCTATCCTGACAACAGACAGCGTCCATGTTTCTGCAGCGTTATATTCAGTGTGCACTCTTCTTCATCAGGCAGGAACCAGTAACCTGTCTATGGCGTACTGTAAACGGTCCCAATTCTTCCAGAATATGGTCAAAAAACAAACTCCCAGGACGGTAGCGACCACGTGGTGCCGGCTCCTCATCAGCGGCGCGGCGAACTTGGCAGCGGTGGAAACGCACACCAGGATGACGGTGATGATGGCGAGCATGATGTTGATGCACTTCCCCAGCAGGACGCGGGCGTCGCGGCTCTCGAGCTGGACCGTCTGCTGCTGCTGCTGCTGGAGCTCCAGCTTGGACACTCGTGTCTGACACGACTCCAGAGCCTCCTGAGAAAGAAGACAGAGAGACGAGACTTTGAGGGTCTGAACGTTTCCCCAAATGGCTAAAGGGTATTTTAATGACCTTTTAATCCTCCAATTATTCCACTTGAAGATTAATTATGTATCAGCAGAGAGGCACAAGGACAGAGAGGATAAATGTCAAATGACAAAACAGATTTTTTAGAGCGTTATCTGACGAAGGGAACAATCACACACAGACAACTAATACATTCACCTCTGTATGGTAATGGCCTCATTACTTGGCCTGATGACAAGAGCATTATTAATGGATGTCAGACAGGAGATTTTACTTTAATTTAAAATAATACATTTGAATTTCCTCACTCCTATCTGACCTGCCTGCTGATACCCCACCCTAATGACACAAAACCACATGGTCTGCAGTTTCCTCACTATTATTATATACCTGTATGTCCCTGGCCCTTTCATGAGCCTGGTAGGCCACCCTCTCCTCGATGCTGGCCAGCTCCTGCTTCAGATTAGTCATCTCATTTTGGTGAAGCTCCGTCAGGTCGTTCAGTTGGTCTTCTAAACGCTCGTACCTGGTAGACGATGCAGGAATATTAGTTAAAAATCATCATTTATAGCAGGGCTGCACAATTAATCGAAATTCTATTAGTGGTTGGGCGGTGGAGCTGCGGTATCGAGGTCAACCGCCCTAACCAATTGCGAGCTGAGCACGGCCGTAACTTGTCAGTGAGAGACTCACAGCTGTCAATCATGATGTCACACCCCCTTTATTTATTTAGTTTGGTCCATGTCCCATCCACTAACATGGATTGGGCGGGCTTTATGACCTATTCTGCAGCCAGCCACCAGGGGGTGATCAAGATCTTTTGGCTTCACTTTCGGGGAGCGGTCATGTCGTCCATCTTTATATAGAGTCTATGGTAGAAACATGCCGGCTGGCTCCGTGAAGAGGACCCACTTTGTATGTAGATATAAGCGGCTCATTCTAAGGTAACGAAAACACAACGATTTTTCTTTAGGTGATTATACACTAAAGAAAACATACTTCTAAATATTATATTCCATATTTCTGCCAATAGATCCCCCTAAATGTTACACACAGTTCCTTTAAGTAATTTAAACACACCTGTATCTCTCCTCCTGCAGTGTTTGGCTGATGATGCCGTACTCTCTCTTGAACTGAGTCTTTATCTCCTCAATGTCCTCCTCCAGCTGGTTCTGGGCGTCTTTGATCTCCGTCATCTCCTCCAGGCTCAGGGCCAGTCTGGTCTGACCGTCTCCCCCGGCCTGCTGGCCCTGCGCCGGCCCCGCCGACACTCCTCCCGCCGACGGGTTCCCGTTACTGTCTGCTGAGATGGAGGCGCTCCCTGAGGAGCACTCGTCATCACTGGGATACTTGGGCTTGCCAACCATAGAGGTGCTGCTACTCAGCCCCTTTCCTGCGCTGTCAGTGGGCAGCGGCGTGGAAGCGTCCAGAGCGGTCTTGAGGTGGGCGATGTTGTCAGCGCTGCCAAACTTGTTCCTGATGAGGTTGGCAAACTCTCGGGGCTTGCTGAAGAAGAAAGGAGGGGAGAGGGAGACGCCTGGGCCGATGGTCTTGATCTTGTCCATGGTCGGGTGTCGGCCGCTGCCGGTCATGTCCCTCAGCAGCTCTCTGGGAGACTCCCTGGGTAAGGTGCTGTGTTTGACAGTGGGTGTGCGAGGTGATGAACCGTAGTGGGTTTCACTGTCTTTCATCTTTCGATGGTACTGCTCCAGCTTCTTCTGCATCTGGGCGATGTTTTGAGCCGACTTCTGGTTCTTCTTCTCAAACACCTGCTTGATGCGACTGACCTGCAGCTTGTCCGCGCTGTTCACCAGCTTCAGGTACTCGGCTACGTTATCGTCCCGGGCCGTCTGCTCGATCTTCAGCTGCTCCGTGACTTTCAGTATCTTCTGCTGGAGGTTGTCCAAGCAAGAACGACTACGTTGGAGCTCGAGGCCAAGAGCAGAACCAGGACTTGCATCACATAGATCCAGGTCCAGATTGTTCTCTGAAGAGCCCCGACGCATCGACCCAGAGATGCTCAGGGAACTGCCCTCAGTACTCCGGTCCTGCAAGAAGGAGAAACAACAATCAGATACAGATAATGGATTACATATGGGGCATTTGCAGGGATAATCTTTGTCTAATTAGCAAAACAGGTCTGGAAAAGGTAAACAACTACATTTACAATTTTATGCATTTCATTAAAAGACAGCCTAAAGGAAAATTTCATTCAGTTTGCTCTCTTCCCTCTCTTCTCTCTGCTCCTCTCTCTCAGTTGTTCCTCATATCTGCTGATTAGTGGGAACTTGGAGGAGAAGGAGCTCTCTCTTACAGACACATTTTCTTTTGAGGATGTAGGTATGGTGGTTCAGTTTTTGTGCTGTTTGCAGTTCGTTTTCGCAGTTTAGTTTAGCTCTACGGCCCCTGGTGTGGCTGGCCCAGACTTCCTTCATACTTTTGTTCTTTCTGGCCAGGCCTCCAGACTCTCTTAGTTTTGGGTAATTCATGGTATTACTTATGAATAAAATATTTTTCCTTTTTAAACTAGCTTTCTGTTAATTATGTTACAAGTTACAGTTATGATACAGTATTTTATTTTATCTCACATAATCAATAGATTCTTTAAAGAAACAGGTTTGTTTATTTAAATCAAGCCCCCAGGAAGAGCGCCGGGCTTTCAAACTAATTTTCGTAGTGGTCAAACAGCGGTACTACAGCTTCCGTGTCCGTCACGTGATGCCATTGGTACCTAAACGACTTACATTGGGAAAGAGACGTCTCTAACTCGGGGGATAATTTTTCTTGAGGTGAATCAACTCCCAGTAGGAACACTTGAATACCCCTTATTTAAATCATTAGGTCCTAAAAGTTGTAAAACGCACTAATAACCGAATCCAGAGTTATATCCCTTCCTTCGTTCATGTGAATGAGACCTAGACTGAGGCTGGAGCGAGGGCTGGGAGGCGGAGTTAAAGGAAACGCTACTGCGCCTGCTCTCTGGGCCCAATGAATGAGGAAAATGGTCGGATGAGCCGGGTACTTTATCACTCTGCAGTCAAACCATTTTGGCTTCATGCGCCACTGAGCCACTCTCATAGGAATTAACAGGAGCCCGCCTACAATGCTGTACCCATTTCTCTTTATACATCCATGATTTAAATCCTGTATTTAAAAGGTAAAATGAAGGACAACATCTTTAACTGTCCAGTACCATCTGCAATTGCATGGCCGCTGCTAAGTAGCTCTGCAGTACAATGATGCATCTACAACAAACCCTCTCATTCATCAATGAATGGTTTGTATAATTGGGTTAAACTGTTTTTTAAATCCACTCTGCTGGCGTTGCTATGCCACTGTGTCTTGTTTCTGCTTCCTCGTGTCTCTGGAAAGTGGCTGGTGGTGATGACCAAATAAATTAGATTAGGTTAGGTTCTCTTTATCATCCCACTAGGGAGTTTTGTTTAAATAAATCATTTCCTTAAATGCTTTTTTAAATGTATGTTTTCTGTATTTGCTCTTCACATACAGTAATTCTACATAGCAAGTCCTTGCCTATGCTCTATTCAGCTTTCCTGCTATTGCCACAGTGAGACCATCTGGGTGTGCATGTAAAGCTCTTATTTGAGCACATCTGTTGTGTATTAGGAGCCAGAATATAATCCTGTTTGTTTACAGTATAGCACACAGATGACACAGATGACAAAATTCAGATAACAGCTATTAATGTGTGTGAAAGAAGTGGAGCATGCACATCTAATGTAGGTCAGTGAAAATGTCATACGAGGCCACAGGGCTCGGGAAATCCCTTTTTCAGACACTGTCCCCTATTTAGATAGATAGATAGTTTAATTTAGTAATCCCCAGAGGGACGTTAATACGCAGCCAGACACATTAAAATACCAGACAATAAAACAAACATAGATTCAAATATAATATGAACAATCAATTATTCAAGTGTATTCAATGATCTTGATGTGCAAAGAGTTGCAAAGTCTGATAGCACCATAGACTGTATATAAGAAGTGGACGTGGTCACCGTGACGTCCCCCATTGGTTTGTGGACTGCCATTTTGAAGCCTTTAGTTCGGCATTTTGGCCATCGCCATTTTGGTTTCTGGCTATTAAAAAGAATGCAAGTTTAAGGCACTTCCGCATTGGCTGCACTTTACAGACCCGGCAGGAATGATTTCCTGTAATGCTCCTTTACACACCATGGTTGAATAAGTCTGTTGCTAACGGTGCTCTTTAGCGTGGCAGTCATGCTGTGTAGGAGGTTGGAGGTGTTGATCGCCAGCAGTTTTGCAAGCGTTCTGTCCTCCGCCACCTCCTCCAGTGTGACCAGCTTGGAGCTAATGACAGACCTTGCCTTATTTATTAGTTTACTCAGTGTGTTGGTGTCCTTTGCTTTGATGCCCTCACCCCAGCACACCACAGCGTAGAGGATGGTACTCGCAACAACAGACTGATGAAACATGTTTTACAGTAATTTAACATTTTCCTGATAAAGGCTCAACATCACATTCAGTTTCTGACTGATGTCGCAATAGTTCTTGCTATTAGTTAGTAATAGGGCACAAAAGTCTGCTGTAGACTTGAGGAAGTGAAACAGAATAAAAATGGTTCAAGAAAGCAAGTGGAACTTTCGCAGGAAACCTAAGACCTTATATAAAGAGGAAACTGAGCAGAGCTGTGATAACAGAATTTTGATCACAGTTAAACGGCAGTGTGAAGACAGGAGGTGTAAGCTGCTCAACAAAGTGTTGTACAACAAGCACTTTGGGCAGTACAAAGCTGCACTAATCCTGAACAAATGTAACACAGCTAGTTTCAAGCAAATAAACAGATCACAGCTAAGACTCAGGGCTGAATCCTGCTTAGCATTTCCACATCACCACATAACGCTTACATATTGCAAGCTAAGCACCTTTACTATTGACCAATGCATCTACAGTTCACCGCGACACATGACTGAACTCAAGACAGGGTTTACCAATAATAGGGTGATTAAGCATGATGTACATCAGATACTACCACAGAAACACATTGTCTACCAGGAGAATAGACTATTCCTCGTCGAAACCAGTTGGATTTAAGTTATCCTATTACACATTCCCATTTACTTGCTGTTGTTACTATGAGTGACCTCACACTCAATCAACGAGTCAAACTTGTTTGTCAGGATGATGATACCACTGAGCAAGAATCTGGTGAATCATCATCTCTGAGACTCTGACATCATTCTTTACTACAATGTGGTTTCATTATAATGTGCAACACAGAAACTGCTCTATACTGTACTTGTTTTAGCCATGCTAGTGGCGTGGCTCTAGGGATGGCAATGTCTGTCTGTCTGTCTGTCTGTCTGTCTGCCTGTCTGTCTGCCTGAATCCTAATAACTCTGGTGATCCCCTGACTTTTCCTGTGAAACCAATGGATGTATTATAAGAACTGGATACCGAACCCCAAGATGGTGCCTCTTCATTCCAGTGAGAATTGCTCACTAAATATAAAACCTACATGGATAAAAAAACTCACAATAAGAAGAGTCATAATCAACCTTGTTTGGAGTCCGAAGTGTCCTGTCAACAGTTTTAAAGACGTCTCTTTTACAGTGGTGGTCTGTGGTGAAAATGCTTTTTAAGCCACAGAGGGATTTTTGCTGCAATACCGCCATAGGCCACTGGAGAAAACTGGAAGCAATGTTGAGTGGCGGCGTCGTATCCAGGTCTTATTATACATCCATGGGAACACCATCATGTGGTTCAATTTGTGTCATGTGTCATTCACGCCATCCTCAGCTGTACTTTGTGTACAGCCGTGCTAATTAGCGAGTGTTAGCATGCTAACATGCTAAATTAAGATGGTAAACAATATTAGTCTAGCAGAAATAGAGAGAAATAGGTTCCCATGTACCTGCATGGCATTTTTTTGTAACCTGTGTTTTTAGGACCCTAATGGTGTCGAGTTAAGATTTTTTCCATGTTGCCGAGGTCAACTAATGGCCCATGGGGTTCGTTTAGCAGCCATCTTGAATTGATGTATGTAGATTGTCATATTTACGGTAACCAGATAACATACAAAGACAAATGAACCCATTTCTTCACATAAATTTAACACCAGAAATAAAATGGAAAGGTCCTTGACATGGTTTAACCACTCTTTATTGGTGAATTAATTATTAAGGCTCATAACAATATAACTTTGGCTATTCTGTTTCGCAATAGTTTCCTGCAATAGCCAATGAACTAGTTTATTCTCTTATATCAGTTGCAACGTTATTAGATGGATGGCAATCAACTGACATAGATAGCAATCTAATAATAGGCCACTAGGTAAATGAAAGCCCAAGTCATCAAAACCCTGTTTCACTGATCATCATCATCCTCCCCTTGCTAAACATCAGCATGTTACCATGCTAGCACGAGCATCTGCCTCAAAGCCAGTAGGCCTACAGCTCCAACCAACTGCTAGCATGGCTTCAAGTTCAATCATCCTGTACATACATATTAGCCTCCATACTTATTTATGTATAGTGTGTAACCAGAAAATGCCATGCTTCTTTCTACAAGCATGCCTGGTGTATTTCAGCCTCTGTCCTCGTCCCACTCCCCCATCCCCTCTCTGTCCTTCTTGAACACACTGGACTCTTTGTCTGCGGAGCAAAAAGCAACACTTTGTCATCGTGTCCTACCTCTGCTCTGTCCAGGACTCTGATGAGCGAGCTGCTGCATATGGATTCAAATGGCCTGACGTATAGCCCGAGGAGCCCTGCGCCCAATCACAATCCGGCTCTTGTCCAAACAGTTAGGTTCACACGTACAGTAAGTCGTCCTTTTGTCAAACCTGTTTGTCGTACAAAAGAAAGCGAAGCCTAATATCCTCCTTCCTCAAGAGGAAGTGTGGGGCAGGCTTGTGTGTAGGTTGCTCATATTACTCAGTCTTCTTAGTTTTCGAACAACAAACACAAAGAACTGCCTGTTCGACCGGACGGCTTAGACTGCACGCTATTTATGCAGCGCTGGAACTAAGCTGGCTCTTCAGGCACTCTCCCAGCACCGGCCTCAACTTTGACATGTTCAATTTTCTCTTCTGTAGCATATTAGGGGCCGAACACACAACACAGGGGATGTTTATCGCTTCAAGATGCTGTGATATCAGACACAGGATGAGTGTAAAATTGTGACCTGGCAGCCATTGATGGATCACTGCAGCAAAAGCACCTGGAGTAGTAGTGAATGTTGAGCCCAAACTGTATTACACAGCTGGAATGAGGGAGGGTTTTTCTTATAAAAACAAGATGGCTTTTGGCGGGATGAGGCCCTGATTCACGAGAGCAGCTCAGATAACACGAATAACACGACCCAGATGTTGTGTACACACACACACACACACACACACACACACACACACACACACACACACACACACACACACACACACACACACACACACACACACACACACACAGGAACCCAAAAACGACATCTGACTATTTTTTGATGAGAAATCTAATAAACCCATTTCCATCGTGGCTCAAGATTTCTACCATGCTGGCTAATCTGAGGGTCTCTCTGGATGAGTGGCTCTGCTAAATGAATTAGTCTCATGCTGATGAAAATGTCCTCCAAAATCTGCTGAGGAGCTGTCCTACTTTTCACTCCGTTGACCCCTGTACACTTCTGCAGGCGGTCTCCAGGGGTTGTCAAGGTAGGAGGGTGAAACAGGGCGAGGAGTGAAGGTCTTTGGGGATGGCAGGAGACGACGGGACGGGAGGGGTGAAAGCCCAGTAACTAGGGGAGAAAAGCTGCTACAGTGCGGCAGATGGCGGCGGTAAAGTCTGACAGTTGAGTGGACAGTCCTTAACTGAGAGGTGACTGCTGATTTGAAGTTTGGCATTTTGGCGGTTGCCACTACATCTATGTAGTACACTAAAACAGTATGTGAGATATTATAGTATGTCCAAAACCTTAACCAATAGCACGTGAATTGCACACTATATCCGGTGAAATATTACAGTATGCTACACTGGACACTACAGCGGCATAACTATCCCACAATGCAATGCAGTAGTGACGACAACGTTCACAACAGACGTTGATGGACAGCTCTGTAACATCAATAATGCGTAAATTTAACTGTAAGTATAAGATTTCCCATTGCTTGGCGTAATATATATTTTAAATTAATTCAGACTTTGATTCTCACAAACCGTCGTTTTGGTCACACGAGGTTGACAGGGGTTACCATGGTTACACATCTACAACCAGCAAGGAAGCTCTCAGGAAGTGACGAAGTAAATTACTGCTCAGTGCCTCCAAAAAAGATACATACTACTGTTTACTCACACAAAAATATGTTGAACAATAGTACACATATTCAGTATGTAGCGCATAGTATGCGATTTCGGACGAAGCCTTTGCTTTTGTCTGTCGACATCTTGGTTTTTTGCAACCAGAAGTGACGTAAAAGGGTGGATCTAAGTACAACCAAATGTTGAATAAGACATTTTTAGACGACCAAAATATTACATTTAACTTTCATGAACTGAAAACACACGGTGAAAGGGTTAAAGTTATAAGACCAAACCGCTGACAACTCCCAGACCGGACAACGCCGTGGTAGCGACCTGTCAATCACAAGGTAGCCACGCCCCAAAGCATACCCTGCTTTATGGTCTATTTGACTCTAAATGGGACCATAATTTACTTGAAACTAACGATTGAGACCATAAACTCATGTTTACAATGTTTACTGAGGGAATAAATCAAGTGAGAAGTAGGATCATTTTCTCATAGACTTCTATACAATCAAACTTCTTTTTGCAACCAGAGGAGTCGCCCCCTACTGGCTATTAGAAAGGCTTCACTTTTCCGACCTGATGGCTACCCACTGGGTAGAGTTTACATCTCCAGCCAGGTGACATGTATGGGCGTCCTCAAACAACACAATGAACTCCTACTTGCGCTTACTGACTGTGATTCTTTGGGATATAAAAGCTTGGCTGTGTGAGACCCATCTGTCTGATCATATGCTTAAAATCTGTTTTACCACTATCAATGTGAGAAAATGTTGTTTTTGAAATTAAGGAGCCAGGCAAACGCCCACTGCTGTTTGACTCACGCATTGATATTATTAGTGTGTCAGTAGAGCAGAAGAAGAGAGACAGGCATGAAGTGGGATACGAAACAGAGAGAGAGCTACCGAGGACAGGAATAGAACAAAGGGAGGATGCTCCCAAACAACACAGCAGCACACATCATCCCGATCATCATCTCCACCAACAGGAGGCCTTGTGTGCCCCCGAGGTGCCTCCCCTTACACCTCAGCCCTGTTTGAGCCCCCTGTTCCCCACGCTGCCCTACATAGCACACAGCGTCTGTCCAACCATGACCCATTTAATATGCTCTGACCTCGCTAGACAGCATAACATAAAGATCCAACTGTAGTAGCCTCAATCTTAGCCCAACAAGGGAGAGCTGTGAGAGAAATCCGTCCAAATCGTAGCGACATTTTGGGGGGCAAAGTCGGGGGGTAGTCTACAGAAACTGCAGATGCTGCTTATCTTGCACCGCAGTGTGCTCTCTCTTGGATCAATGATCTAGTTAGCGATTCAGTTTTTCATGCAAAAACAGACCTCATCTACCCACTGCAGCACCAGAAGAAAGAGGAAAAGCAGAAATTCAGCATAAACCCTTTTGTTCCCTCAACTGAATTTTTTAATTTCCTTTGGTAGGAGTGTTCTCTGGGCCTAAGCGCACAAATGTCAAGAAATTTCCCAAATCGGTCAAACCTTTTTCTTATCATACTATATCTAGTCTTTGGGCAGATGATGGGACTACTGTTTTTGCAATAGACTCCATTATATTTTAGGAAAAAACAGCAGTCCCATGTGCCCAAATACTAGATATAGTATGATACGAAAATGGATGTATCTCAGAAACTACAAGGAGCACAATCAAGTATTTGGTATCTATGAACTCATAACAAATTGAATATTGAAGATTTGCATACACATGCAGTGTAAAGATGATAGTGCATAAGGAAAACATTTAATAAAACACAATGATAGCGTTTTTCATAATTTTTCAAAAATACTGACTTTGACTATTAGAGCTTCAGTAGGCAGAAAGTTTTGGGCATAATTGGGCAAAAACTCCATAATAACCTTTCAGCATATTGTAATTCAAGTGTTCTAAGAGAAAATTAGACTGAAGCACCTCCTCATGGCTTCTGTTTTCTCATTTTACAGCTAAGCAGTACACTACAAGATGTTTCTGAAAGCATTTGAGGTGAGAAATAGGCATTAACGTAAAAGAATTTTGATTCATATTTGATCAGCGCTGCCTAGTTTGACCGTTTGAGTTTGTGAGTGATTGACAGCTGCTCAGAGACGGCAAGGCTCCAGCTCGGCTCCGATTAGTTGTTTTCCTCCGGTCTGTGAAATCCTGCAGATGCTATCAGGAGCACTGGAGGACACAGAGGCACATGATTTTTTTCAGATTACCTGTCACATGCTTTACTGTCAGGATATAGTGACCGTTTTATAAATCTGCAGCTTTAATAAAAGAGTGATTTTTGGTGCGGTCCAAAAATCTCAAAGTTGTATTGTTAGATACTTGCCTAAAGTATGTTTGTCCCAAATTTCAAGATTTTTCACCGATCAGAACAAATGTTGTGGCACTTTTCTTCATCATACTAAATATTGTCTTTGGGCACAAATGGGTTAAAGTGGAGTGAGGTGGAAGCACACAAATTATTCAAAACCGGGCGGAATAAATAAATATTGGTTCAGATTAGCAGGATGTACCGAAACTGAGCCAGATTCTTGTTAAACTCGCTGCTCCTCCCTGTTTGGCAGGGTGGGGGAGGAGGGTGTTAATGTAACCGCAGACACTTTTTTATGCAAACAGGAACGCATTACGAGGAAGTAATGTTCGCAAGTGCCGACAATTGCAGCGGTAATCTGATGAAACCATCGGTTCACAAAGTAGAGGTCAGGTCATGCAGGCACATGCGACTACAGGCGCAGGATGTTCACGGTGATCTGAGGAAATTGGATCAAAATGATGCGGCTGTGGTTTGTGTGGTACATAGGGTGGCACTTATTCTATCTGTCATTGCCTCTGAGCACCCCAAATGAACACACACGCACACACACACACGGGGCAATAGAGCTGGCACACTCATTGAGATGGAACAAAACCGTCCCTTCAGCCGAGAACAGAGGCACAGAGGGGAAGAAGCCCGCGGTGCTTATTGGTATTCCCTCCAGCTGATCCTCATGGATACAGACACTCTCCCACTAAGAGCTCACACAGGGAGACGGGAAGAAAACCAGAGAGCGACAGAGAGCACATCTTTGATTGTAGTCAGAAAGCTGACCCTCCTCCTCTAATCTGCATCCCACAGCTGCATATGTGGCCAAACTTTGATTGCAAAACCTTCCTTCAAAGGCCAAACAGTCACAGTATGTCTCATCAGAACAACCGAGGAAATCAAACTAGAGTTTGAAGTGACGAATTTCCTGAATGACTAATCCCAGGGAGGTCAGCGGAGTGAATTGCTCAAGACGTATTCACTATTATCTCATAGACAAGCTGGTCCAGGACTGAATCAATAGCCCATTAACACTCCCAGCGTCTGCTTGCCCCCCTTGTGCTGAGAAAGTATCGAATGGGGATTCAATTAAGATAAATATGCAGCTATATTAAATTGACTGATGCAAAGTGAGAGAGTGAATAGAGCCAGTGACGTAGAAGGGTTGGTGGAGAGTCAAGCAGCTCATTAGCCATGAAAAACATAATAGAGAGAATAAAAAAAGGAGATGATATTTGCCAGTTAATAGCTCACAACATACAGAACATAGCATGTTAAAAGGTTGCTGATGTGATGGCGAATGTGTTTGCCTTTTTGTCAGGTGACATGATTGTTAGAGAGCCACTCCAGGTGAAGCATGAGGTTTATTTGAGGACATTCATTCAACCTGTATTTACACTCAAGAGATCATTCAGTGGCGAACCCTCATTTACAATGACATCAAGTCAATTACAAAAACAAATGAGATATACAAACAGAGAAGAGGCAAAACCATTATAAAAAATAGTGAAAACCGTTAAAACTTCTCGATTAGGAAAAATAATTTGGTAGATACATTCGGATATTTAAGATATAAAATAAAGTACAGAGTGTACAAAAGCCCAAGAATCTTACAATTATGATAATAGACTGTATACAAGAAGTGGACATAGTCAGCGTGACATCATCCATTGGTTTGTGGACTGCCGTTTTGAAGCCTCGAGCTCGGCATTTTGGCCGTCGCCATCTTGGTTTTTTGCAACCAGAAGTGACATGAGAGGGTGGAGCTAAGTACAACCGAACGCTGAATAAGATATTTTCAGGTGACCAAAAAGGTTATAATTAACCTTTATGAATTGAAAACACTGTGAAAGTGTTAAAGTTCAAAGACGATAACACTCCTAGACCAGACAACACCGTGGTAGCAACCTGTCAATCACAAGGTAGCCACGCCCTAAAGCATACCCTGCTTTATGGTCTATTTGACTCTAAATGGGACCATAAATTACTAAATAAACACCTCGCTGTATTGAAGAAGACTTGAAACTAGCGACTGAGACCATAAACTCATGTTTACAATGTTTACTGAGGTAATAAATCAAGTGAGAAGTAGGCTCATTTTCTCATAGACTTCTATACAATCAGACTTCGTTTTACAACCAGGTTGCCCTCTGATTACGATAGATAATTTGACAGATTAAAATGCAAAATAAAACACGTCACTGAGAAATGGCACGCCGATCTCGACAGAGCCGCCATCCAGTCAGTGAGGGTTAAACTGACTCAGACTGAAGCTGAGGTGTTGCATCATCTTTGGCCTCTTACCCACTATATCTGCTGCACAATGGCTTTTTGAGGAAGAAGAAACTGGAATGTCATTTGCAGCCAACAAAAGGAGGAAAAGCATAATTACACAGTCCAAATATCGTCAGATATGTTGCTCCATTATATTGTGTTGATGGTTATACCACAACAGTCTAATTGTTTACTTGAGAGGCTGCCTCAAACTATGTGTGTGTGAATCTTTCAAGCTCTACTCCAGGGGAAATGTTATTGATTTCATTCATTTATACGAGTAAGTGTTTATTACACTTTAATCTGAAGTGTTGCTAACACGGCAGCAGGGGAGTTTTAATAAAAGCTGGCTGAAGAAAAGCTGCCAGAGCTTCCTTTCAGATGCATGGTCCCGTTGAAGACTAGAGGTGACAAGTGTGGCCTGAAGGCTCGTACATTATACTAGGAAGAGAAACAACCTGCTGCACGACACCTGACTGACTTTCTGGTTGCACAAGATTCACAACTGACGGAGCATTCCTCTCCTCGGTGTCACCGCGACTGAAAGCACCGGGCTCTAAATGTGCATACTCAGTCTGATCTGTCACAGGACATTAGGGGATTTTTCTGAGTATAGTACATTAACACTACAAAAGGTTCAATGGTTTTCCCCAAAACCTGTTAGAGAAGTGTTGAAGGTGTTTTAGAGGGGTTCTTTTTTTACTTATCTGAGTCAGTGGTTTAAGGATAGAGGGAGTTGTATGTTGTACACATTTTAAAGCACTGTCAGGCAACTACAGTACATCAATAAAATTTACTTGACTAGAGCTGCAACGATAAATCAATTAGTTGTCACATATTAAATTAATCGCCAACTATTTTGATGATTGAATAATCAGCTTGAGTAATTTCTTAAGAAAAAAAAGTCATAATTGTCTGATTTCAGCTTCTTAAATGTGAATATGTTTTGGTTTCTTTACTCCTCTATGACAGTAAACTGAAATATCTTTGAGTTGTGGACAAAACAAGACATTTGAGGATGTCATCTTGGACTTTGGGAAACATTGAACAACATTTTTCACCATTTTTTGACATTTTATTGACCAGATAACTAATCGATTAATTGAGAAAATAATCAACAGATTGATCAACAATGAAAAGAAATCGTTAGTTGCAGCCCTAGACTTGACTACATTTCTGCATAAAAACATAAAATAAGATACAATCTGACCGTAAAAATTGGGACATTTCTCTATGTTGATTTCAATCCCCTCTTTGCTGCAGGCAAATACTTATTAATACTTATACACTTCACACATTACGCATTTCAAATTCAAGTATTATAGTGTGTTAAGTGTAGATATTGTAAGAATCTGTGTTTCATTTCAGAGAAGATCCTTCTACATCTGCTGTGATGGTGTATATGCTAAATGTCAGGATATACAAAATGGCTAACACGAGCCACCACTACATACACTACAAATAAGGTCCAGCATTGAGTCATTGACTGGCCACAAGAACAGAAACAAGATGTAACAGCTGCTATAAATACCTTACATAAGACTTTTAGTTTCTATTGTACTGGAAGTGAAATGCTTTGTTCATCTTATTTGGCTGGAGGAGGACAAATATTAGAAACACCTGCAATACAACATCCTCACAAACTACAGCATAAAGGAATCCGTTACCATATGGATGAATCAATATCACCCAGTTTCATTCAAGTATTCACTACAGGACTGGGTTACTGGACTCGGTCACTCGATGGCACTACAACAATCAAACAATGCTTGCAAATTTCCATGAGAGCTGAAACTGGACTGGACTTGTTTGCACTGGTACATCAATCTTTGTACCTTTTTGTCTGTTGGGCTACTTGATATGCTGGGAAATAAACGGTTCATATCATTTATTTTCACATTCATGTGTTTCCTTCATGTGAGCACCTGAGTGTCACCATGTGGAATTGGTACAGCATGTCACCTGAGTGACATGCTGTACCAAAACAATTACCACCAACACTGTTGCCTGGCAATAATAAAGTATCTTGTAATTAAGCCCAAATCCCTAAAATTCACTGGAACCAACTTCACCCATGGTTAAACAAACCAAGCAAAGACATCAACTTGGGCTCTGGGAACTTGTGGTGGCCATTTTTCACTATTTATGACATTTTATAGACCAAACAATTAATTGAAAAATCAATAAAATGATCGCCAGATTATCCGATAAGGAAAATAATCGTTAGTTTACACCCTAATTGCAATATAAGGCAGCACAGAAAGATATCGTCAAATTAATCGTCATATGTGGACATATGTTCTCTCTTTCTTTACACTGGACCTGAGCAACATGCTGTACCAAAACAATTACCACCAACACTGTTGCGTGGCAATAATAAAGTAAATAAACATAATTAATCATTAGAGTCATTTTTTAAACCCATAATCCCCCAAATTTACTGGATCCAACTTCACCCGTGGGGATATTTTGGATTACTGAAAATCTTTTGGACTGTTGGTTGAACAAAGCAAGCATTTAAAGACATTAACTTGGCCTCGGGGAACTTGTGGGGGCCATTTTTTTACAATTTTTTCACCATTTTATAGGAAAACAAACAAATGAACCGAACCGAACCGATGAAAGAGGGCTGGGCAATGTGGCCAAAATCTTCTATAGCGATATAGGTAATTTCATATCTCGATAACGATATATATATCATGATAAAGCATGTTTTCTGGTAATTCAATACATAAATAGTCTATATCAAGATTCAAGATTCACTTTATTGTCATTTCACTGAGTATTTGCACACACAGAAAGAAACTAAATATTGTTTCTCCCTGCTCCCGTCAGTGCATTAAAAAGGATTGAATAAATACGTATTAAAATGAACAATACCTAAAAATAAAAGAATAAAATAAGTAAACGTTTCAGACACAATTTCACACAATTTGCAGTCATATACACCTAATTTGAAGTCGTGTTTAGCAGCAGAGAAAAGTGCATTTATGTCCATAGTAAAGTGCTGTTTGCATGTCTTTGACATGTGACTAGCTTTAAAAACTATATGAAATAACCACATGGTAAAGCCTATATACATACACACACACACACACACACACACACACACACATATACATATATATATACATATATATATACACACACATATATATACACACATATATACACACATATATATATATATACACATATATACACACACATATACATATATACACATATATACACACACATATACATATATACACACATATACATATATATACACATATACATATATATATACACACACAACATACATTTTTATATATCGCCCTACGCACAATTAATTGATATGGAAAATAATCGTTAGTTTACAACCTAATTACGATATAAGGCAGCACAGAAAAACTATCGTTTTTGTCAAATATGTGGACAAACCCATCACACGTCCCGACCACTCAGAGTTTACAGTGACAGATACTTGAAGACAGCATGTGTCACTAAACATCTCCATATGTAAATGCTGTTTTCTCCGTGATGTGCCTGAACGTGTCGCCGGGTTAGAGGCTCTTTGTTGGGTGAAATGTGCAGCTTTAAGGTGCTGCAGCTGTTTGGGTTCACATGACGTGTAGAGATGAACAAGACATTGTGTGTCCGGTACAGTACAGTACGGGACACAATGATAAGGTGACTCACCATCCGGCTGCTGAGGTATTTCTCCACTTCAGATAAACTTCGCACGGACACGTTGGCGCTGGGCATAATAATAATAATCCTGATAGTGATAGAGAGGAGCTGCTGGTTCTTCACTTCAACACTCAACTCACAGCTAGTCTGGTCTCCATGTTGAGCCCCGTCTCTCTCTCTCTCTCTCTCTCTCTCTACACACTAACTGTGACTGCCCTCTTCAACATGCAAAAACTGTATGTGTGAACCCAAACTCCTCCTATCTGTCTCTGCAGGAGGCTGCAGGAGGAGGAGGAGGAAGAGGAGGGGTTAACTCTTGAACACACGTACCTCTCAGGGTAGATAAAGAAAACACTCTTTAAAGGTGTGTTTGTTATCAACAGGAAAGTATTGATATTCCCACATAAAGGTTTTCAGTGTATCTTTTTAAAGGGGACATATCATGCTCATTTTCAGTTTTTTTTGGGCGGGGGGGTGTCGACTAGAACAGGGGTCAGTAACCTTTACTATCAAAAGAGACATTTTAGGCAAAAAAATTAATAAAAATAAATCTGTCTGGAGCTGCAAAATATTTGAGCATTGTGATGAAGGTAACACAGTTTATAGTCTAAGTATATAGTAAATAAGTCTAATGCAGTGAGGGCCAAAGTGACAATGTATTTAGGAGTATTAGGGCCATATTGAGGGAAAAAACATCTGAGATTTCCAGAATAAAGTCATAACTTTACAAGAATAAAGTCGTAATATAACGAGAATAAAGTCATAACTTTATGAGAATAAAGTCGTTATATAAAGAGAATAAAATCATAATATTACGATAAAAAGGCGTACTGTTACGAAAATAAAGTCATAACTTAAAGAGAAAAAAAGTCGTAATATTACGAGAATAAAGTCGTAACTTTACGAGAAAGAAAGTCGTAATATTACGAGAATGAAGTCATAACTTTACGGGAAAAAGTCGTAAAATTACGAGTATAAAGTCATAACTTTACGAGAAAAAAATAAAATAGCATGTAAAATTAATACTTTATAATATTATGACTTTATTTTGTGATACTACGACTTTATTCTCATAAACTTCTGACTTAATTCTCATAATATTACGAGTTTTTTTCTCGTAAATCTATGACTTTATTCTCGTAATATGACTTTATTCTCGAAATCTCCGATTTTTCTTTTTCCCTCAATGTGGCCCTAATACTCCGTCGTGCCGTCGTACCATAGACCTACAACAATGATAAATAAAAATTAAAATGTAAACAAAAAACAGTTATTCATTTCCATTTTTAAAATTCCACAGGGAGCCACTGGAGAGGGGCTAAAGAGCCGCAGGTTACTGACCCCTTTACTAGAACATGTTTACATGTTTTAAAGCTGCAGTAGGCAGAATGTTTTTGTCATCATTGGGCAAAAGTTCCATAATAACCTTTCAGCATATTGTAATTGAAGTGTTCTTAGAGAAAACTAGACTTCTGCACCTCCTCATGGCTCTGTTTTCAGGCATTAAAAAAATGTAGACGGGAGATTTTGGCCAATCACAGGTCATTTCAGAGAGAGAGAGCGTTCCTATTGGCTGTGCTCCGGCTGGTGGGCAGTGCTTGGTATTTCTTCAACTGTTCTCAACACGGCTGCCGAGTATCAAACTTTCTCATTTTACAGCTAAACAGTACACTACAACATGTTTCTGAAAACACGACTTCTGACGAGTGTTGACGTTGTCAGAAATGGCGGAGGCCATGGAAGGTCATTTTTCGGTACATAATAAGTGAATATATTGTAATTTTAGTCGTATATTGTTTTTCTTTGTAATTTTATAATATGTGGAGGAAAATGTTGATATCCCCAACGCTTTTTCCTCTGTCATTATACCTTTACATTTCCTGCAATATGTTACCCACATGCTAGCTTGCTAAATTGTTAGCCTCTGTGGCTTCTAAACGCAGACAGTAACGTTAATATTGCCGTTTAGCAGCGGTGTTCTCACGACTTTAACAACTTGAACAACAAGCATATTGTGTACACGATTTCCCATGTTGTAAACACAAGCTCATGAGTTTCATTTGAAGGCACCATAAGACACCACAGGCCAGGATTGCCAGTTGAGCTGGTTTATTCAGATAACAGACAAACAGTGCGGTCACACTGGGCTGCTCTGGAACATTTATCTTCAGTAATGATGTTACTAGAAACATTCATGTTACCACACAGCACACCGTTGGCTAACTTAACTGGCAACATAGCACATGTGGTTGTTCGTAGAACAGATATTTTAAAATAAGTGTTTGTCCATGTCTCAACTCCTCTAGGTACATAGAGTATACATTTATATGACAAAATTATGAACCAAAAATGAACACTCTCTTAAAACAGTCTGCGCAGTGTTATAATAGTGACTTACCCCCTCACACGGTCAAGGTAAACTGGCAAGAATGTGATCTGCGTCACTCTCTTAAAGGGCAACCACACATATTTTAAAGTGACAGAACACTATTTAAGCATTATTAACCGTGTTACACCTGCATGTGACATAGGGAGGGGATCCAAATCTGAATGGCTTGTTGAATCACATGTTTTCTGATCTAGGCCACAGAAAACTGACTGGGTTGTCTTATTTCACAGTTTGTGGGTTGGTAGGCACTCCGGATACGTGAACAAGCACTGAAAACACGAGTTTCTCATGATATGTCCCCTTTAAATTAATACTGTCAAATTTTTGGGTGCTCAGATCCTTTACTTAAGTAAATGTAGTATTTCAATGTAAAAATACTCTCTTCCAAGTAAAAGCTCTGAATCCAAAAGGTATTAACAGAAAAATGCAAATAGAATATCAAAGTAAAAGTGTTATTGAATTCTAAATAAGCAGCATTTTAATGTAGCTGGTCAACTACTTTATATACTGCTGGGTAGTTCAATCTAGAATAATATGTGATATCTTAATTGTATGTTCTGCATGTAAACTCTAGCAATTAGTTAACAGCTGTCAAACAACAGTGCAATACTTCCCTCTGAAATGTGGTGGAGTAGAAATATAAAGTGGCATTACATGTAAATGGTAATGCCTGAGTAAAGTACAAGTACCTCAAAATTGTACAGTTCCTGAGTAAATGTACGTTTCACTCATACATTACTTATTGTGTGGAAGTATGTGGAAATACATATAAATCAAATCCATAATTCAAAGGAGAGACACATTAATTATAAACCATTTAAAACGAAAAGTACAAATCATGTTTAAAGTAAAAAATAAAGTTTTACCTGAAATTATCCAAAAGATGTTTAAAATAAGAGACTTAAGAGGAATGTGCACAATAAAGGGGTGAACATACAGGCTACTGTAGGTAACAGTTGAATGGAGGATCTGAATATGTGTAGCACATTCTGTAAGTAAAAAAAAATGTAAAAGTAATTTATTGAAACGTATGACAAGAATGTATTGGTACAGTAGGAAGTGGTAATATTGTAAGTATGTGTGTGATACTCTTCATGACAAATATGTTGTAGGAAGATTTGTAATAAACTGTATTTTCAGCCTACTCAGTCTGTTGAAAATCCTCTCTGTTGTGCTATTGTGTGGTGTTGTATCCTACAGGGTTGTTTTGCTGGACGTAATTGTCTGTTTCTGTATTTTACTTACATTTTCTTTGCTTTAATTGTATGTATGATAATCACCTTTCAGGACATTTTATTTATTTATTTTATCTTTAGAATTATTAAAGCTATATCTGTAATAAAGTTAACAGAGACACCTTGTTTTGCAGCAGTTTCCCCAATTTCGTTCAAGCAGTAAAAGCCAAAGCCCCAAGAAGAGGCCAAGGGAACAGACCGACTGACCCTTTCACTCACACTCATTCAGCTTTGGACTGAGCTAATTGTAATTGTACAGTGACATGCATTAACCTCTCTGGTTCAAAGAGGGTGACGTGATATGACGTGATGTGGTGATATGATAGGGCTGTGGAGAATCACAAAAAAAAAGATACAGGATAACACTGAACAATGGACTTCTAAAAACAGCAGCAGACAATATCATCTGGTCATCAAGTTTTAATGGTGTTAATCAGTGGACACATTCACTGGGTAACTACAGCACAAGAAAGCATACAGGTGCTGTCCTCTGTTCACCCATATCCACAGAGCACTGATGAAAAATTGATTTGCTAATAACACTCTGAAAGTCTCTACAGTCCTTTGCACTGCAGCCTGCGACATCTTCTACCTCCACGTCACTTGACACAACAGTAAGTCACTGGGGTAGGATACAGATTTTGCATTATTAATTCAGAAGGAACATGTAAACAATCTGCTGTGTTTACAGAAACAGGGGCAAGATCCATGGTTACTGAGTTTTCTTGACACGTTTATTTAAATTCAGAAACTCATCAAGTCTGGAGCAAAAAGCTGTTGCAGGTTTTCTCTGCAAAGTTGTCCAGATAACTCATGCTTCTAAACAGCCCCAAAGTGGGCTGATAAACACATGCCAGCCACAGTCAAATTGTGAATTAATGCAGGATGGCAAGACACTCCAAAATGTTAAAACAAGTGGCAAACTAGAGGCAACATACAGTGGTCGAAACATGTTGGCTTTTTTAACGATTTAGCCACTATAATAAAGGCTTTTTAAGATATTCTCGATCCTCGTTTGCCACTTGTTTTAATATTTTGGAGTGCCGGGATTACCTTCCTGTCTATCCTGATTTTTTTCCCCATATTCCAACAGCACCTGACACGTTTTGCTTCACGGTTGAGTACACCGAGCCACCAGTTATCTCTCTTTCCATTGTGAATTAATTAGAGTTGTCACAGTTAACGCGATAAGAATGCGCTAATGCAAATTCCTTTCAACAGCACTACTGAAGTTATATCATATGAAACTAGAAAACCAGATGAATCCATTGGTGCAACATTACACTAGCTTGTCATGAAGGAGCCTAAATAACTAAATAAATAAACTTAAGCTAAATTTTGGAGAGGAAAACCTGGCATGGCCATTTTTTTAAAGGGGTCCTTTGACCTCTAACCTCAAGATATGTGAATGAAAATGGGTTCTCTGGGTACCCACGAGTCTCCCCTTTACAGACATGCCCACTTTATGATAATCACATGCAGTTTTGGAGCAAGTCATAGTCAAGTCAGCACACTGACACACTGACAGCTGTTGTTGCCTGTTGGGCTGCAGTTTGCCATGTTATGATTTGAGCATATTTTTTATGCTAAATGCAGTACCTGTGAGGGTTTCTGGACAATATTTGTCATTGTTTTGTGTTGTTAATTAATTTCCAGTAACAATAACATTTGCATAAAGCAGCATATTTGTCCACTCATGTTGATACGAGTATTAAATACTTTTACAAATCTCCCTTTAAGGTACATTTTGAACAGATAAAAATGTGCAATTAATCATTTACTATGGGCAATCATGCGATTAGTCACGATTCAATATTTGAATTGATTTACAGCCATAGGATTAATGCATTCGAGGAGGCAAGAGACAACATATCTCACCCCAAAATCAAATGTTTATGTGTAAGGGGTCAGTTTGGATTGACAAAGGTCAAAGGTTGATTAGCTTGGTATACTCAGAGGAATGTTTGCTTTTAACAGTTTGAATACTCCATTGATGTCTCTGTCTTCAACTGATTACCTGGCACAGAATTTACGTAAGCCTGTTTTTGCATTTGTAGGATTTTTGCAATAACATGCAAATACACGGCTGCCTCTTTAATCAAGCGGCAGAAAAATGGGCACTGTTACAGAAAGTACTTGCCCTCTCTTCACCCACACAGAAAGCCTATTATGATTCAGACTGCTGACCTCCCAATTTATCCCAACATGACTGAGCATGAGTCCAACACATCATATTTTTGGCTATTTGGTAGTCTAAAGCCGCTGTCCAAAATACTGAGGCAAAGACAAAATGATGTTAAAAAGCATAGAGCCTGAAAAAGAACACTTGATTCTTGCAATCAACAATCAGCTCCGTCTATCCTTTTCCCGATATCCAATCAAAATGAAAGCTCTATTGTGTAAATAATAGGGGAACATGGTTGAAAGGCGTTTTTATTTTCAAATGACTTGACCATTTTCCATCCACATTAATTTGTCCAAAAGATGGAATTCACGAATTACCAAGTGCTGCCCATTTTAGCCTTCTTGGTGCATTCTATATACAAATCTATATACACACACACAATAACTTCATGATGTCACATATTTGACAAAGTGATGCTGCCCGATCCTTTGGATTGGCAAACAAATAAGAAATAAAGGTTATAACCTTTTTTGCGATAACAACATCTCACAAATCAATTCACATTATGACAAGTTTTTTTTCCTCATAATTATTAGAAAATAAAAAAAGCATGAGCATGTAGGAAAGCAGTGAAAAACAAACCTGATTCCTGCAAAGTAGAAGCAAGATCTGCAGAAAAAGGAAAGGCCTGGAGGCGATGAAGCATAAAATACTATGTACAATAAAAAGCGCAATCTACTATGCAGGTTTCGAGGGTTCGTTCCTGAATGGGCAGATGTTGGCAGGCTCACTTTGCCACTGGAGTTGATTTGTGTTTGTCCTCTCGGTGCTCTACTGGTTACCGAGGAGTCAGAAACAAGAGCAAGGTGAAACAGAAGTCCCATAGGATGCTGTGTCATAAATACAGTATGTTGTGACCACTTAGTGATCGGACCGTGGAGTATTCTGATTGGCTGGCTGTCTGGTTTTCACAGTCCAATGTTGCAATTATAAATGGCACACTTGTGTCAGACCCCGGAGACCGCCTGGCTGTTATAATCGGTGGACTCCATTTTGAGGATGTAAGGGATGATGCTGTCGATCTGCACGTTGCCGATGAGCCCGGCGAAGAACAGCTCCTCTGTGACAGCTGCACTTATCAGCCGGAGGGCAGGGAGACGCAGCAACAGCTTGGATAACCTGAGAGCAATGAGAAGGGAAATGAGACGTGTGAGATGTGTACTGTAGCAAGTACATCTATGATATCATCACAAATCTGTCTTGCTTAATATAAAGCAATACATCAGACCGGCATTGCATCCCTTTTGGGGGAAAGAAACGCGCTGTCACATATGGAGAGAAACGGGGAAATGCAGAAAATCTGTGGTGTAGCGGGTTAACCGAGGCTTTCACACTGAGATCTGAGGCACTTAAGATGAGTGAATATTTACTGTCAGTGTGGTAAATCACTAAGTGATGTTGCGACAGTTACTACTGATGGATAAGCTTGAGTGGGAGGCTGCTGCATGTGGAGTCAGATCAGTCTCTATATTAATAAACGCACACAGAAGGATTCACAAATGTATTTTGGGATATATTTATAAATGACTCTCTCCAAAAATATTTTTCAAAGCACACAAAAATAGTTATCGTTGTATATAAATGTAAATAAAATCCACATAAAAAAAAAAAAGGTTCACAGATCATTTTTCTGATGCACACACACAAATATGTCTTGTTTTAAATAAATGGAATAGAAATCAACAAATATATGTATTTAAAAGTATTTGCATTTCTCATCAAAAACATATTTGGATGTTACATTTATTAACAAACTAATTATCATTTGTGAACCTTATTTTTTATATGTGGATTTTTTTTTACATTTATATACAGCGATAACTACTTTTGAAAAATATATTTGTGGAGAGAGTCATTTATATATAAATCACAAATGACATTTGTGAATCCTTCTGTGTGCATTCATTAATATAGAGACTGATCTGACTCCATAGCTGCAGTACAGTCATACAGTTTGGCAGCGTCAGACTGTAGTCTCTGACTAAATCTCAGCCTAAAATCAAACAGTTGGCTATTAACAGGTTAATTATTTACAGACAACGCTAAGCCTAACGATACCTGGTGATTCAATCAAATATGTGGTTATAGATGTCTGAATAAACAATATCAGGCCACTGTGTCGGGTCATTCATCCACTTGGGAAAGACTGAAGGGGCATGACGACGATCAACCTTCATTTATTCATTTATCGCGATCGCTCAGATTCAGGCAAGGGCGCAAAATAATTATTAGAAATGTGTATAAAACAAATGTTTGTATAACAAGAAATAAATGCATATAAACGTGTCAAAATTCCAATCCAAACACTTGTCAAATTGCATTGACTTCTATTCGATCTTTGGTTTTCAATCCCAAAAAGGATTGCAACCTTGACGTTTTTAAAGTACCATATGTGCCGGTCTGGTGTATTCTGAATTAGTACATCATTATGTAGTACAGAGGTAAAGCCTACTGACCGATAGGAGTCTTCCGGGTAGGTTCTGGTTACGTAGTCCTGCAGCTCCATGTAGGCCTTCTCCTGAAACCGCTCTATCTGTGGGGTATTATCTATGCCTGGGTGATCTAGTACAGAAACAACACACAGTCAGATGGGAGTCAATGCACATTTGGCCCAAAGTTTATATACAACTTCTGCTGAGGATTTTCCTCTAAGGATTTTGCCCTAACAGGACGATAAGAAAAATGTAATTTTAATTTTGTAAACTGGTCAGTTGTCTACGCACCAGGACTAAAGAGCACGATGGCTTTGAGGTAGGCATATTCATAAGAGTCTGGGGTCAGCTTGATCATGCTGTTACAGAACTCCTGCATCCTCCAGATGTGCTCCATTACTAGTTTGACTCGATCTGGGGACAGCTTATCTGTAGGAGATAAAAAAGAGGAGTCAATGATATGTGGGGAAGAAAATCAGTATAGGTTTTTCTTTTGCAAATTCAAGACAGATTGTACCACAAAATAAACATGACAGATCTCAAGGTAGGGCTGTCGCTGTGAACGAATTTCCCCTGCAGTGATAATGATTGGCTCAACAGCGCAATGTGCAGTATTACTGCCATTTTTATTGCAAATTACTTCATTTATCCTGATTTTAGAGCTATATAAATAATCTTTATTGTTAGGCTATTATTAGGTAATGTATATTGTTGCTATTTAAATGACAAAGATGACAGTTTTAAAACTAATTAAATACATGTTTATTGTTAAATGCAGAACACAGAAGGGCAATGAGGCGCAGCGTTTTTTTGGTTGTGTCTGGTTGCTATGATGTGAAATATCCGCAGAAGTAAAAATGTCGGCACGAGGTAGAGTATTTGCTCTGGGTGAAGGGAAGGCTGAAGCACGTCGGGACGGGGGACCGACCCGCCGGTCTATGTGAATTAATTTCTCCTCCATTGTTGTTGTTTTTGTTCAGCAACATTTGTCAACTCTCAGCGACCAGAAAAACAACAACAAACGAGCATCACTCAGTGCAGAATAGACGCTCAGCGCCTTGTCACGCTGTGGCGTTTGTAGTGTAAATATGCGGCGCTCTCGTTGCAAAGAATTAAAAAAGAAAAGAAACTTGAACATAGTGGTTGTGGCAGTTGGTTTGTCAATAGCGCGGTATTACAGTATTGTGGTTATTGTGACAGCCCTATCTCAAGGTCTGCATGGTATTAATTGTGTTAAACCTTGCAGACAATAACCAGCAGAGCCCTCCTACCTTCCTGTAAGCTGGTCTGCAGATGGTTGATAATGGCACCTAGGATGGTACCAACATTCATGACGTTGGAGCACTGTGCCAGGCCCAGGGCAAACAGCTCATTCCAGCAGGCTTTCATTAAGTTAATGTCATTGTCTTGGCCACTGTAAAATAAAATAAGATTAATGTTACCACAGAGAACTGTGTGGCCGCATTAGAGAAAGCTCACTTAGCTGTCATTTATAACTGAAATGTAATGACACACTCCAATGCCACCATTTAAAAAGGTGTTATAAAACAATGAAAAAAATCTTGTGACAAAGGCTTACCCAAGGGTTTGAAAGGCAGGGATGGAGCGCGCCCAGTGCATAGAGAGGAAAAGTAGTCGGGAAGCTGACTCACAGATGTAGTTGACATTGAGGTACTCTGGCACAGGCAAAGGCATCATAAGCTGTAGGAACAAATTGCAGAGTAAATGAGGAACACATGAATGCAGCGCTTATGAGACAAAATGTTTAAAAATGTGTAACTCAGTAAAACATATGTTCACATTTCTTCATGCTTCAACCGCTATATACAATACTGACTTAACGCAACTGTACAATAATTTACGCAATAATTCAACTTTTTTCTCTACATATATTGTGTTATATATTGTATCATTATGTACATAATTTACATTTTACATACTCCTTTATTTCTATTTTCTTATATTTCTTTATGTTTATATAAGAGCAACTGTAATGCCATAATTTCCCCCTGCAGATCGATAAAGCATTTCTGATTCTGATAAGCAGGGGTTTTGGTCATCCTGAGCGTAGAGGTCAGTGGCCGTGGTTTTACCTTGAAAGGGATGTGGCTGTCGGAGAGTATTGGTCCCTCCAACTCCACCACAGGACCTGTCTGGTCCCCCGACATCAACTGCATTGTGGCCTCCAAGGACTCTCCTGCTGAGCCGTCACCAGGGTGCAGCACTTTAGCCAGGGTGTCAAAAGCTCTAATTGTACGCATAATATGAACACAAAAAGTTAACATTAAAAAGATTCACGTTTTGAGTTAGACG
>CAKAOH010005368.1:8898-26949 GCA_916701665.1 Sebastiscus tertius | reverse complement strand
TCTTTGGACTGTGGGAGGAAACCGCAAAACTGGAGTAAACCCACACCAACCTGCATGTCTTTGGACTGTGGGAGGAAACCGGAAAACCGGAGTAAACCCACACTAACCTGCGTGTCTTTAGACTGCGGGAGGAAACCGGAGAACCGGAGTAAACCCACAATAACCTGCGTGTCTTTGGACTGTGGGAGGAAACTGGAGAACCGGAGTAAACCCACGCTAACCTGCATGTCTTTGGACTGCGGGAGGAAACCGGAGAACCAGAGAACCGGAGTAAACCCACACTAACCTGCATGTGGACTGCGGGAGGAAACTGGAGAACTGGAGTAAACCCACACTAACCTGCGTGTCTTTGGACTGTGGGAGGAAACCGGAGAACCGGAGTAAACCCACGCTAACCTGCATGTCTTTGGACTGTGGTAGGAAACCGGAGAACCGGAGTAAACCCACGCTAACCTGCATGTTTTTGGACTGCGGGAGGAAACCGGAGAACCGGAGAACCGGAGTAAACCCATGCTAACCTGCATGTCTTTGGACTGCGGGAGGAAACCGGAGAACCGGAGTAAACCCACACTAACCTGCATGTCTTTGGACTGCGGGAGGAAACCGGAGAACTGGAGTAAACCCACACTAACCTGTGTGTCTTTGGACTGTGGGAGGAAACTGGAGAACCGGAGTAAACCCACGCTAACCTGCATGTCTTTGGACTGCGGGAGGAAACCGCAGAACTGGAGGAAACCCACACTAACCTGTGTGTCTTTGGACTGTGGGAGGAAACCGCAAAACTGGAGTAAACCCACACCAACCTGCATGTCTTCGGACTGTGGGAGGAAACCGGAGAACCCGGAGTAAACCCACACTAACCTGCATGTCTTTGGACTAATGGAGGAAACTGGAGAACCAGAGTAAACCCACACTAACCTGCATGTCTTTGGACTGTGGGAGGAAACTGGAGAACCGAAGTAAACCCACACTAACCTGCGTGTCTTTGGACTATGGGAGGAAACTGGAGAACCGGAGTAAACCCACACTAACCTGCATGTCTTTGGACTGTGTGAATCTTAATAGTTGTAAATTCACCAGGCCTGCAAACGTGTGATCTGGATGGTGACTGGTCTTATAGAGCAGAGCATGTGTGTCTATCTCTTTGAAAAACACTTTAATGTCAAGTGTGTGTGAATTTAGAAAATGTTCAACTTTTGAAGGTGGTGGTGTCTAGGAAGTCCACAGAAGTCATGCTCACAGAAGATTTCAGTTTAATGGAAGGATTATGGTTGTTAAGAGTGACTAGGAATATGTTAAAATCCTCTTTCGAGTGAGTCCACACACCCCAGATATCGTCCAGAAACCTGTAATAATATAATGGTTGTTTGGAACATGATGCTAATGCTGTAGTTTCCCACTCCGCCATGAAGATGTTGGTGTAGGCTGGGGCGAATGTTTTACCCATGACAGTTCCCTTTATCTGTAGAAAGAATTCCCCATTAAATTCAAAGTCGTTGTTAGTCAAACTAATTTTCAATAATTGTAATAATTCCTTGTCAGGTCTCTTTTTGTTGGGATTTTTTTGGAAGATATTTTTTACGGCTTGCAAGCCCTCTTTAGTCTCAATATTAGTAAATAAGATGTCAACATCCATGGTGAACAAAATGGTGAACAAAATGGAGTTGCCAGGGATATTGAGCTGTTTAACTTTGTTGACAAAACCCAAACCAACCTGCCTGTCTTTGGACTGTGGGAGGAAACCGGAGAACTAGAGTAAACCCACACCAATCTGCGTGTCTTTGGACTGTGGGAGGAAACTATAGAACCGGAGTAAACCCACACTAACCTGCGTGTCTTTGGACTGTGGGAGGAAACTGGAGAACCGGAGTAAACCCACACTAACCTGCGTGTCTTTGGACTGTGGGAGGAAACTGGAGAACCGGAGTAAACCCACACTAACCGGCATATCTTTAAGCTGTGGGAGGAAACCGGAGAACCAGAGTAAACCCACCCCAACCTGCCTGTCTTTGGACTGTGGGAGGAAACCGGAGAACCGGAGTAAACCCACACTAACCTGCATGTTTTTGGACTGTGTGGATCTTAGTCGTCTCAATATTAGTATATAAGCTGTCAATGTCCATGGTGAACAAAAGGGAGTTTTCAGGGACATTTAGCTGTTTAACTTTGTTGACAAAATCACAAGTGTCCTTAATATAGCTTGAGTGTGTGGTCGACAGAGGATCAAGAAAGAAATCGATATATTCAGCAGTGCGATAAGTCTCGCTACTGCAGTCAGAGACGATAGGTCTCCCTGGTGGAATGATGAATGGTTTACTCCACTTTACAGGATCCTTGTGTATTTTAGGGAGCATATAAAATAATCTAGGTCTAGTAAATAGGTAGATTTTTTATCTTTATCATTTTTGAATAATGCTCCAGAAGATGATGTTTTGGCAGGAGTCTCTGATCTGGAAATACTTCTTTGTATCTCTGTCTGTGCTCTGAGATTTTACACTCTAAATATGCCACAGACTCCTCACAGTGGACAGGTGCAACAACAAGCTCTACAATATCTTTCAAGTCTAGAATCACTTTCCAAGCTGGCTCATCTTTAGGGATCAACTGCCCAATCATTAATGGTAAGAACCTTAACAAACACCAGTTTTCGTGTGCGTTGTCGCCAATTCTTTTGCGCTGTACAAAATTATGTGGCACCAAATGAGGGCGATTTTTTTGTCACCCCACTTGTATTAAAAGTTTTTAATGCATTTATTGAGGTCATCAAGCGTAAACAACTTCTTGGAAATAAGCACACTAAAGCACTGTGCAAGCTCAACTGGGACTATGCCCTCGAAAAGATCAAAAAGATCATGGACAACATCAGGGGGATACCCTGATGTGACACAGAAGTGGGAAAGTCTCTCTGTGAAAATACATGCTTTTTTCACACCAAAAAAACTACCTCCTTTTGCCTGCACAGTATTTACATGGATTTGATGAAGCTCTTTGTTTCTTGAGGTGAATGCACCTGATTTTACTTCTCTGACTTTAGTTTCTGCCCGCTGAGCTGTACAAAATCTACAGACATATTGGCCTGGGAAATTTTCTACAAAGCCAGCTATTCCGTGTGCTGCGAGGTTGTCTGCCACCACACACTGAAGTGTCCCTTTCACAAATGTACCCAGCTGCGAGACCAAAACACCTGCTGCTCTAGGGTAACAAGGTCCTGGAGTAGTGGCTCAAATATTTTGCAATAACCATAGGTCTTCACGTCATCACTTTTACATAAAAGAGCCAGGTATATTGAAGCTGAAGATGAATGGCTGCCAGGAGGAAAATTTCCCAAAATCCAATAGAAAGCACAGAGTTTGTGTGTTTTACGTGAAGTACAGAGGGGGTTGCACACTTTAAAGTCATCTACGTACAGAAAGACAGAGATTTCTCAATTCCTCCCCTGACAGAAAATCATTATTCTTGAAGTACTGGCCATCTTCAAAAGATCTAGGTGGTCACTCTCTACCTGTTCTTTTCAACAACCTTGCTGAGCACATCCCTTTGATTAAGTAACTGATGTAAAAGCTTTAGCAAAGGAACATACTCAAAACTTCTTTTAGCCTTCGCATCAAGTATATATTGAACTGGATTCACAATATTAAAATGATCTTTGTAATATTGCTTCCGCTTAAAAGCAGTGGCTAATGGTCCATCCTTTCCTAAAGCTTTTGACAGAGGATTAGATGAACAAAGTGTACAGCCTAACTCTTTGATGAGCAATGGGTCAACTTGCAGGTTATGGTTATTGAAGAAATCAGCAAGAATGTTGTTAGATACAGGCACCAAGGCAGAACTAATCAAATACTGCAACTCGTTTAGCAGCTCATCAACGGCAGCTCCTCACTCACTCACTCACTCACTCCTCTTCATCCCCTGTGGGACATAAGGCTTCAATGAGCTCTCTCCATTGCATTCGGTCCTTGGCAGCATGTTGGGCCTCTCCCCATGACAGCTTCATCCTGTCCAGCTCCTGTATCACAGTTCTGCGCCAGGTGGATTTGGGCCTCCAGGGTTTTCTTTTGCCTGGTGGTGTCCATCTTAAGGCGACTCTCGGGATCCAGTCCTGCTCCATTCTCAGAACATGGCCTAGCCATCTCAGACGTCTGTGTGTAATTTCCTTGATGATGCTCCGGCTAACGTTTTTTTTATACAGTTGGTGGTTGGAGATTTTGTTTGGCCAAAAGATCTGGCATATTCGTCTGAGGCATCCATTGTGAAAAACTTCCACTCTCCTCATATCGGTTTTGATCACTCGCCAACTCTCTGAGCCATATGGCAGAACAGACTTGACATTGCTGTTACGGCAGCTCCTGGTACATGGAAACAGTTTTCCAATTTTAATAAAACAAAAGTCCATTTCTGTTCTATAACTTTTAGCAAGTCTTCTGGTTTTTGAACTGGTGCACCATCTTCAAATTCGTCATCATCAAGTAACTCATCACTCTCTGTCAAACATGTATCTCCCAATGTACTATTTAGTAAATCTGTCCTATCATTTTTCACAATTCCAGCTTTGAAATCGTTCAGTGTAATATATCTGATGCTTTCTGTTCTTGTGAGTTTGATATGTTCCATAAATATTTGTTTGAAAGGAACAATTATCAAACATACAACAGACGGTTTCATGTCTTTTTAGAGGCCTGTTAACATGAGTAAAAAAATCTCTCAGTGAGGCAATGTCACTGCATGAACAATAATGGCAGCTAAATGTTGTGCAATCTACTGATCTTTGAGATGTCTGATCAAAATGTGACCTACATAGGTGACTTCGAAGTGCATTCCAAGTTTTAAATGTGCATGGGCAATTTGAATATGTGCATGGATAAGGGTGTCTGCGACCAAAGTGGCCATGTTTTAACCTGTAGTGCTTCAATAAATCGAGCGTAGCGTTAGTTCAGGCAGGCCATGATGTCAAGCTCTGCTCATACGATGGCTATCAGCTGATAACAGCTGATCTTAAGCCAGCCCAATCAGCTGATGCATTAGCTGACGGATCAGCTGATTCCTCTCTATGCAGTCATTGGTAAATTTCATACAGGGCGCCTTATTTAAGCTGCTTCAGCCTGCCTACCATTGCTGCTTCCTCTACAAGCCGCTCGCAACATGAGAACAACCAGATTTTCCACGTACAAGCTTCAACTTACCCTGCTGCTCGTCATGTCGATTTCCGTCCATGACGACTGGGCTATTCAGTCACAACAACAGCATCCGAGGCAGAGGAAGCCATCAGCCGTTCCCTATCCGCCGGAGCTCGCATCTGATAAGTAGACATTCAAGTTCTGCTCTCAGCATTTCCTTATGGCCAGTGTCCAGGCTCCTACAAGTCCTAGTTGAAAACCACATCACGGCTCCAGTCGGGTCTTCTCATGAAGAGCTTTTTGAAATGTTTTTGGAAAGCGTCCATGGCAAAACTCCACCAGCAGATCTTCTCAAATCCTGCGCTCCCAGGAAAGCCGCTGAGAAAAGGAAAGAAAGTGCCCGAAACTCCGCTGCAGTCCCAGCTACGGCCGAGGAGCCGCCTTCCAAAAGAGCACGAGATCCAGCGGTCCGAGCTACAGTCCGGCTCCCTGGAGCAGGAGGACAACCCTGTCATGACAGCTCTATCCAGTAAGTATCCAGTCGTCACTCGCCAATATGACTCCAGATCCAAGCCCTGGAATACGTGTCGGCATCTCCAGCCAGCCGGCTTCTTTCAAAACACGGAAGGGCCGTCACCTCTACGCATGCCGCAGATCGATGACGTCATTCCATCGAGCTTTGATGATGTCACAGTCCCGCGGAGATTTCTGGGAATTGCAGTCCAAATCTCCACCAGGGTCCATTATTTCCACCTGCTGCTGCAATTTCTCACAATCTGAGAAGCCAAATCCTTGCAGCCATCCATCAAAATTGGTGCTTTGGTGCTTACACAGACCTGTTATTAGAAACTGTTTTCCTCACAGCATTTTCCGGTTTCTTTAAGGTGGCGAGTTCACTACATGCACCAAATTTTCGATCCTCCGCATGATCTCACTATTGCTGACGTAACCATTAACTGTATTTCACCATATTTTTAAAAAACACTCAAGACTGATGAAGATAGGAAGGAACATCTGTTTTAATCTCTGAGTCTAATCCCGTCTTCAATGATCCACAATCTGAGATGCCGACCTTAAACCAGCCAATGAAAGCCACTCTTTGTCACAGAGGAGGGGAAGCCCATGTCCCGAGCTTGGTTTGCCTCACACCTTCGCCTCTCTGCCAATCATGCGGACTGCCACCAGAATGCTGCACTGCGAATTCACTCCGCATAGGAGCAGCGACAACGGCAGCATTAACAGCTCTCGTCTCCACACTCAAGGCTTTGGGCCGATGGCCATCAACCGCTTATGAACGTTATCTCCGGCCGGAGGCTCAAGCCATCCTCGATGCTCAAAAAGCTATGAGTGCTCTGTAACTTGCAGGCTATATATACTTAATGTTACGGCATATCTGCTTGACTCTCTCATTTAACCTTCTAGCCATATACCTCAGCCTGCAACCTGTGAAGAATCAAAAGGCTTCATATGTACATGTTTTAGTCTAATTAGCTTTCCATTAAGTCGAACTGCTGACCCCTCCTGTGGCTCTTCCATGTAAGCGCATTGAAGGCCAGGGAGGTTTTCCTGGTGTGGTAATTTGGGGTCTTTACTGCTGCGCTCCCTGCCTTTAGCTTTCTATGTTTGCACATGGAAGGGCAAGGAGGTGTGCTCTCCTTGCCTCATGCTACCACGTAGGCTTGTGGATCCACGTATGCATGTGGATGGGCGCAACCTGTGTAGATGCAGATAGCATCACTGTATGTCGTTTCAATCTGCACGGGTTTCACTGGGTGCTCAGCTAGCTCCTCCTGTGGCTCTTCCATGTAAGCGCATGGAAGGCCAGGGAGGATTGCCTGGTATGGTTGTTTTGGGGGTCTTTGCTGCTGCTCTCCCTGCCTTTGGCTTTCCATGTCTGCACATGGAAGGGCAAGGAGGTGTGCTCTCCTTGCCTTATGCTACCACACAGGCTCATGGATGGGCAGGGAGGTCCCAGAGCAGAGCCATACCGCCAAATATAATGTATATATTACTGCAAATGGAATAGTGTCTTTGACTAAAGTGGTCCTGACTGAAATCGAGCATAGCGTTAGTTCAGGCAGGCCATGATGTCAAGCTCTGTTCATGCAACGGCTATCAGCTGATAACAGCTGATCTTAAGCCAGCCCAATCAGCTGATGCATCAGCTGACGGATCAGCTGATTCCTCTCTATGCATTCATTGGTAAATTTCATACACAGCGCCTTATTTAAGCTGCTTCAGCCTGCCTACCGTTGCTGCTTCCTCTACAAGCCGCTCGCAACCCACCTCCACCCCACCACTTCCTTTTAATACTGTTTCTAGGGCTGGGCGATATGGCCTAAAAAATAATATTGCGATATTTTAGGCTATATCGCGATACACGATATATATCGCAATATTTTCAAATATCCTCTAAGCACTTCATAAATGCTCAATTTAACTCTTTGATGCATACAATCACACCAATATTATGATTCTTGTAGTCCCGGCAGCATATGTCTGCATTAAAACCTTCTGTTGACATTCATTAGTGGTTCTTTGGAACAAATTTTAATCTCTCATACAAAAAGGGATGGCTTGGAAACATTACATGACAATTTGTATTCGATGTTCGCGATGTAGTCGTTTTCTATAACGCGCGAGGGACAAGCCGCGATACATCGACTATATTTGATGTATATACCCCTAACTGTTTCTGACTTAATCAATGTCATTTCTGTTGTCATTGATGCCGGCTCTGTTCTGCACCCAGGGGGGTCTTTGCTGCTGCTCTTCCTGCCTTTGGCTTTCCATGTCTGCACATGGAAGGGCAAGGAGGTGTGCTCTTCTTGCCTTATGCTACCACGTAGGCTCGTGGATCCATGTATGCGCGTGGATGGGCAGGGAGGTCCCAGAGCAGAGCCATACCGCCAAATATACTGTATATATTACTGCAAATGGAATAAGTGTCTTTGACTGAAGTGGTCCTGACTGAATTGATATCTTGTAGTTTCTTCTGCAGCACAGTCTTTACACTTCCACATTCATGTCACTGAAAATGAAACAATAATAAAAAAAGACTTTCCCATACATATTAGTTGTATATATTATTTGCTACTTTAATGTACCCCGCTTTAGTGTTAATCTTTAAGATAAACTTTGACTCTTCATTATAAAGCTAAACACTTCTAGCCATTAAATGGCAAGATGGCCATTGTACTTACCGCTACTGAAGAGCCACAAATAAATGTAGACTGTCCAGACTTCAAGCTCAGAAATGTTCTTCCAGACAGAGACGTCCTGTAATTACACATTCACCAGACTTGTGGTTATGAAATAGTTAGAACTAGAAAATAAATAGTACAAGCACACTTTTATTTTTACAGTTATGATTACATTAAAACATGACAATGACAGATAATTCAATACATGCCAAACTCTGAGTTTGGTACAGGTCTGGCTACTTCCACTACAGTATTTATTTGCAGACTGGTAAAACAACATATGAGTTTTAATGATTATGTATTAACAGTTAGGTGTTTTTGAGCACCACCAACTCAACCGTGCTGACTTATTCAACATTGTTCTACATTCATAATGTGGTTTATCTTGGTACATAAATATTGTGATTTATGCCGATCCCAGCCGACATTGGGCGAAGACGGGGTACACCCTGGACAGGTCGCCAGTCCATCGCAGGGCTGACACATAGAGACAGACAACCATTCACACTCACATTGTGAGTGAAAAACTCACAACCTACGGGCAATTTAGAGTCAACAATTAACCTAACCTGCATGTCTTTGGGAGGAATACCACGTTAACAAGGGGAGAACATGCAAACTCCACACAGAAGGCCCCCAAGCTGGATTTGAACCTGCGACCCTCTAGCTGTGAGGCACCAGTTCTAACCACTGCACCACCGTGCAGCCCCAGAACTAGCTACAATGCCTGTTTATTTTCTGACTCTGAAATCACCTCATGATGCTCTGTTAAAGCAGTGAAATCGTATTCTAATCCACAATGTTACAAGTGTGTCAAAATAAACAGCAATCAGCATTTCAGTTAAAATAACTACACTGACCGCATGCAAGAACAGCTGAAAAATATGTTATTTCTCAAATGAAACACATTTGATCATTGTATTGACAGATGTGTTAAAATGTATACTATCATCAGGACGGGTCTACAGTACTTATTGCTCTGTAAAAATTCCAACTACAGCACATGTAATATTCAACAGGTTTATTTGTCTTCAACCTGACAAACTTTAGACTATACAAGAACCAGCATGTTAAACAATACTGAAATTAAATCCATACTTTCTATCTGCAACAGCATATGTGTCTGCTGTGTAAGTTACATGCCCTGTGCTCTCCCTCCTGGTTCATCCGCCACAACTCAATTAACATTAGCTGAAAAAGCTCAGACACCTTTACTGCTCCATAGCATAAATGGAGCTCATTTGTGTCACTACATTCAGCATCTACACAAGATTCAGGAACTTTCCTTTACTCAATGACAGCATCATTTATTTTATCACAAAATGTGGCTCATAATATATAATGTACTATATGTAACGTTACAGCTGCCTTCACAGTTTACAGTGTCAGCGTTAGGGGCGGGCCTATGGGGTCCAGGCCCGTCCAAAAAGGTTGGTGTGCCCCCTCTGCTGAACTCTCCTGACAAAAAAACTAAACTGAAATACTCTTATTTTTTATTTCACTCTTATGGTGACTTCATAAATCCACTCATTCACCCTGATAAAACATCTCTCCTGCTTTGTAGTAGGCTACACTGTGAGCGGTATTATTTGCACGTTTGTAATTGTGGCTACGTTTCTGGATGAGCGCGCATATGGTTGTAATTGCATACCGGTTCTTGATGTGGCTTAAAGATGTTGTATATCCTTTAATTAGTTGTGTAACCAGTGAAAGTGGCCCAATGTTATAGGTTTATTAATGTTAAATATTTAACAGATTTCCCGCTGTGTACCTGAGTTTATAACCTCTGGTTTTGTGGACGTATAACATGTGTGGTGCGTGCGCGCTTGTACGCATAGCAAGTGACACTATGTAGAGGAGCGCCTGAGCCTCTCTGTCATATTTCTTTCTTTCACGAAACATGATTTTAACTATACACTTAATAAAGACTTTGTGAGGGGAAAAAATGCCAGTGTCAGTAGGAAGGGAGGAATTGTCCTTTGAGATTCCCCTCTGGTTAGTCTTAACAATGTGTCAAGTCCACTATTTCATCTCCTCCTAAAGAGACCGCCCCATTAGTAGGTGGAGGAGCGGGTCGAGGTGGAGGAGGTGGAGGAGGAGGAGCAGCAGCAGCAGAGGGAGTGTAATCTGGTCCCCTAGTGGTTATCATCAGAAGTCTTTCAGGTCTGGGGGATTGTTGTTGTTGTGGCAGAGGTGGAGGTGGAGGTGGAAGTGGAGTGGGAGGGTCCTCAGGCAACCAATTGGGTCCAATTGTGGCAACCGGTCGTCTGCTGTGGTCCCCTCAGCGGTTGTGGGGGCTATGGTGGCCGGCTGTGTTACCACCACCTGTGGTTGTGGAGGAGGCAGGACTTGTGGAGGAGAGGGAGGGGGAGGGGCCTGGAGCTGGTGTTGTTGTGGAGGGGGTCCCCCAGTCTGCACTGTAATAAATTTCAAGTCAGTTAAACTTAGAAAAGAAAGTTCACCTGCTGCCTTAAAAACGTGAGTAAACTCAACTTGAAGAAAAGCTTTGTTTGAACTCAAAAGTTAAGTTATACAATTTGCTTAACTAATGATCATTTGTTGTTTAAACTTGATACTCTGAGTTAAAACAACAAACTATGTTACATTATCCATTCAAGAAAGCTTGCTATATCTAGTCAAACAAACATACAAGTCCACACTATTTCAACTCACAATTTCAAGTCAAGATAACTTCAACTACATTCATTCCACTAGGTATTTCAAGTTAAGTGGACAAATGTTTTTAAATTGTTTCTACTTAAATGTATTCCTTAACTTAACTAATAATGGTAAGTTTGCCAGTTGCCTTAAACTTCACACTGAATAAACTTACAACTCATCTGTTCAAAAATATAATATTTATTTGTACCAGAGCATACTGTACATTACCAAAATAGTTAACTCTTTCTACAAGCAACAAGAAGAAGCATGTGTCATTTGTCTGCCTCTAATCAACTGTAAAATGACAACGTTTTCCTCCAAGAAAGCCAGCTGTGAACACTTCAATAAGGAAAAACATGAGGCCATCCACTAAAAAGATTTGGAGTACTCCTCCAAAATCTGTCAGTCCACTTGTGTGCCCAACTGAGAGCACCATCCCATAAGTTTGCAATACATCATAGGCTATTTGAATATGCCTGCTGCTGTAATTACATAATATTAATCAATACAAGACCATAAAAACAATGAATAAATAAAACTGAATTAATTAATCTATGACATTGTATTAATTTTCAACACAAAAACCTGTTTGGATTCTTCCAACATGCAGCCCTATGCCTGAGAGGAAATAAAATAAGTGTAGGGCAAGCCTCAGAACTATTTGCATTTGCAGTTTCATCTCTAGTGTCCACTCCGTTTTTTAATGGTGCCAGATAGAGCGTGACGAGCACGACCGCGACAGTTTTGTGGGATTGCGCCCGCTTGCCGCTCCACCTGTCAGACCGCCTGCACCTCCTTACCTCCTTACCTGCCGCTAGCTTCTCATTAAAAATGAATTAGGAGGTGCGTCAACCACTCCCCGACAAACGGTAGAGAGAGGGAGAGAGAGGAGCAGTGGCCAAGCGAGCTAAAGAATGAACCGAGGGAGTGAGCGGCGGTAATAAAACAAGAGTGAAATGTGTCTGCCCGCTGAGCAGCTGAGCGTCTCTCGTTCTTCAGAGACAGACCATTAAATCAGCTAAATAAAATAACAAACATCCCTCAACCTCATCGCCTATTATCTATTTTTTAAGGAACCTCTCGCCTCTCAGCCTTCCTGCTGTATCATCCACGGTCGTGCAGCTCAGAGGATGAGATCGGCGCATGATGCGCGCAGATACAGACATAGATATGAAACTGTTTTACGTATACAGATATCGGAGGAGACCGGCGGCGTTGAAAACAGCCTGACCTTTCAAAACTACTCGCTAACTGCTAACGTTACTCGCCTTAAATAGCTGTATTCACACTTCCGTGTTTTGGTATGGTTGGCTTTCACACCTGATGGAACCGTACCCGAGTCCACATGATCTGTACTCCAGACCACCTTTTCAAGTGGACTCGGGTACGGATCGACGAACCGTGCCAAAGTACGGTACGGAGCGATCACATTTATCAATCAAACTGGACTTTGAGGACAAGTGTACTCAGATCCGGGCCCGGGTCCCCAATGTTAAAGCACCCTTAGCTAACCAAGGCAGCTAACGCTAGCTAGCAAGCAAACCTTTTGTTCAAAGGCAAACAGGTCTTTTTTCTGCTTCAGTAACATACATTTATATATTCTAAATATGCACCACACCAATGTTGCACAACAACAAAAATTCAAAAGCATTATTTAAAAAGGAATATGAACTCAGCTCCTCTTTATCTTTGTGTTACTCAGCGGGAAGCTGTAGCTCCAGCTTGCATTTGCACTCAGTCTGACTCCGCTACAACTTAGTCCACATGTGTCAAACTCAAGGCCCGCAGGCCGAATCCGGCCTGGTACCTGATTTTATGTGGCCCGCGAGAGCTTGCAAAGAATATAATTTGCTTATCATATCATTTGCTTACCTATGCCGCTTTACAGAAGTACAGTGTCCATAGACTACATGTCCCACAATGCATCTTGATTTTGTTACCTGCACACTGAAGCGTCTCAATATCAGCTCTTTCCAGCAGCTGCACTCTAGCAGAGTGATGTGGTCGCCAAAATGTCCAAGATTAATGTTTGTGTGAATATATGCGTACAGGAAACAGCAGAACAATCAAATGTGCACCCCTGGTCGCACCACTGACAAACAGTTTAGGGGAGAGGGATGTCGCAAGGTGTTTTAACTCCTGAGTGAATCAAGAAGGGAGCGGAGAAATGGTTGGCGTGTGTGTGTCTGTGTGTGCACTGCCTTCAGCAAGCAACGCAGCAGAGAAATGTTGGTGTGTGTGGCCTGGGGGTGTGTGTGTGTGCGCTGCCCACCGTCAGTGACGGCTACTCCGTCACATTGTTGTACCATGGTTCTGCCGCTCTCAACTGCGACCAAAAAGTTAAACAAAGTCAATGTAATAAATAGTGCTTGATAATATTTGTGTGATGGTAAAAAAAAAAGAAGAACTTTATTACTCACTTGAAAATGTTGATCTTTGATGGATGAGTAATGATGAGGGTTTCTTAATCTCATAAATTCATGGGATCTATGTTATAATAACACATAGAAATGTGAATGTGTGTGCCCACATTCAGTATTTTTGTGTCTACATACGTGCATATATATATCGATGCACAAGCATGTGTTTTTGTTACTGAACTCATTTTTTAAGTAAATTGTACATTAGTTGTACACTTGAATGTCTGCTTGCATCATTTTTCCTAGACTTCTGCTTTGAGAGTTAGTTATTAATTAAGTTATTACTAAAACCAATAATAATCAAATGCAGAGGCAATTATGTAATATGATAAAGAGTAGATATATTTATACAGTCTTACAGTTACAACCGGCCCTTTGAGGGCGACCATAATGCTGATGTGGTCCGGGATGAAACTAAGTTTGACACCCCTGACTTAGTCCGTAGTCAGGTGCGACCCTCCGCCACTGGAAGTAGTCCACTGTTGTTTTCATGGTCACTATTTTAGATTTCATTGGCTTTATTCTCTGTGGATAACCGGTTAGCACCACACTTCAATATTATTATAATATACTAAATAGCCCTTTCGGATAGGTGTAAGATAGAGAGTGGGGAGAAGAGAGAGAGGAGGAGAGAGAGGGGGGGAGAAAGGGTTAGGGGTCATGTTGGGATGCATGATATGGTTGGGGTTTAAAAGGTGAGTTAACCAAATATATATGTGATAGTGGATCAGTGGGCAGCGGACTGCCCCTTCACCTAGGAGGCCGCGTTAATGGACCAGGTTAAGGCTGCACAGGACCACAGGCCCACTTGTGCAGGCATCCAGTGGAGGTCACTTTTAAAACCAGGTAAGTGTTAATTTAAAATAAATATATACAACAAGTCAATAGGAGAAAATATATATATACATAAATAACAAGCCATAGTCACCCAGTAACGAGAAATGCAAGCGGGGGGACAAAAGGTCCCTACATTAAGTGCTTGGATGATCAGGCATATATACATAGTCTCGAGTTAGTAGAATAAAATATGAGATAAAAGTGATAAAAAAAAGTTCACTACAGGATGAATATGAAAAGGAACATGGCTTTCTTAAATTTCAGATAAGATTTGGTATCCAAGCAACAAATCTTCATTCTGAGCTCAATTTCATGTAAAGCTTGTGTTCATCATTAAAGTACCTTAAACTGTCTTTCTGTCCCAAAAAACACTCAGAAACTCATTTCTTCTCAAGAAACACTCAAAAGTGGATTAATATGAAAAAGATATAATTAATTCACAGAAACACATCTCTTGCTTTGGAAACATCGAAAAAAGGATGAATATGAAAGGGAACATAGTTTTCTCAAATTTAACATAAGATTTTACATCCAAGCAAGGTCTGAAATATGTCTGGAAAAAAAGTCTGAAAATGTCCACAAAAAAAGTCTGAAAAATATCCGAAAAAAGTCTGTAGAATGTCTGAAAATATGTCCAAAAAAAGTCTGAAAATGTCTGCTTAAAACTCTGAAAAAACTCTAAAGAAAACTCCGTAAAATGTTGGAAAAACGTCCCAAAACAAAGTCCATAAAATGTTTAAAAAATGTCCCAAAAAAAAGTCTGAAAAATGTCTAAAATAAAGTCTGAAAAAATGTCTCAAAAATATCTTAAAAAAGGTCTGTAAAATATCAGAAAAAACATCTGTTAAATGTCTTAAAAATGTCCAAGAAAAAAGTATGGAAAAGTCTAAAAATAAATCTGAAAAATATCCAAAAAAAGTCTGTGAAAGGTCTCAAAATGCCTAAAAGAATCTGAAAAATGTAAAAAAAAAAAACACCAACAAATGTCGAAAAAAAAGTCAACAAACATCAACCTTTTGATGTAAAACTCAAATCAAACAAACGATAGAGAGTTTCAAAGTCCAGCTAATTCAAAAGGGATAAACTAAATTTTGGGATCATTTCTGTATCAAAACTCAATTTTCTTTTTTTTTTTTTTATTAGTCGAAGTTGATTGAAAGAATTTTGAAAGATCTTTCCTCTTTCTACATGCATTTTTCAGTGCAATTGCCACCAAAGTGCGGCCAAAGGGCCCTTAGAGTTGCCTTCTGGTTAGCCAAAGTACCCCTGTGGTGTGGGATCTTGGCTCAAAATTAAACCCTAGGACTTTGGGCAGAGAAAGTTTTTTAAGTTTTTTTTTTCTTTTTTTTGAATTTTGAATTTTCATTTCAGTTCACTTCAATTATGTTCAAATGATTTAAATATAATTTAGTTCAGTTTAATAAACTAGTCATCCCTACTAGGACAATTAAATATGCATAGTTACAAAATGTTGACATTGCCAGTAAGACGTCTTATTAATTCATATTGTGTGCCACTATGTGTTCATAATATGTACAAATTAGATTTAAAAAAACTGAAGCATCATCAGTGTTGTATTTATGATTTATTGAACAATTATATAATCAGTAATCATAGTGCATAATTCAGCTTACATGAATAGATCCCCCCCAAATAAATATGTTCATTATTTTTTTTCCCTCTTAAATACATTAGGATTTCTGTATTATTTATGTCTGTATGAACATTGTATCATGCTTGTTTCTATGTTATACTGTTGATTTGACTTCTTGTAATTGCTGCTGATACTAAAACTACATTTTGAAACATGTACTAATTAATGTGTTCATTTCTCACAAAATATAATTTTAATTGTATCCAATTAAAACATGTTTGTAATGAGGTCACCAGTCTGCTTGTTTTATTTCACAATGCACAAATACATTCCACAAAGATCCACAGACACTATTTCAATACCTTTCCATTTACCAAGTCATTTGTTTTCACATACAGGACATACGTCTCACAAAATAAAAGACCTTGAATTGAAAGTACCTGTCATTAAACTTCAGGTCATAGAAGCTACAAACTTACAATCCGTCTGCACTTTCAATGCCTTGGACTTCAGCTTATCTTTGATCTGATTTTCATCAATCATTTTCTTTTTTTTAAAACGTGTGTAAGTAATACGTTTGTTTTTCATCTTTTTCAATGCAATGTTGTTCAGCTCCCTCCCTTTCAGGCAATACATTCCGTCTCTCAGCTCTTTAGCGGGATGCTTTGTTTAGTGTTTAGCAATGCAGTTCATCAGTCTGATATTAATACAAAGCATTTCTTCTTTCAGCTTTTTTAGGAAATACACTTTAAATTTACCACTTTTGACAGTATTACAGTTTAGCTTCCAGCTTTTCTAGCATTATATTTCAGCGCTTAGCTTCTTTAGATGATGTAGTTCAGCTTCCAACTCTGCCAGTTTGACATTTCAACTTCTAGGTTTTTCAGCAGTGCAGTGCACTTGAGCGTTTTACATTTTTAGGCAAGTCATTTCACATATCTGCATTTTCAGCAATGCTTTGCAATTAATTTTGATTACACCAATATATTGAAATGCTATTTTTTGAAAAATACTTTTTCATTTTTTTAATAATAACAAAGCTATGAAGAACAACCAACATGTGATCATTTTTAATGTATATTTATTAACATGGTCATGCAAAAAATCCAGCATCCAATTGAAACTCAAATAGTATAGACACATGTAGCCCCTTTAGTATAAGGTTACAATGCAATAAACTGACTTACATACAGGCTAAGGCTTCTGCTAATCATTTATGCATTTTAATGTGAGATAACATCAGTTGATTCCGATATCTCAGACGGAGCTGTTTCATAACCTTGAGGATGCAAGTAACACAGATTCCATTTGTTTATTAACAGTGAAAAATGACCAGAAAGTAGACATGCATATTTCTTCCGTTTGTAGAACTGGATATACAGTACAGTGTCGCTGTTTAAGATTGTGGTTTTTAATTCTCCTCCTTCAAGGATGTTTTCTTCCCCTCAGCTCAGTCAGGTTCTGTTTTAATCTCACATATAGTGGACATCTGCCAAAACTATGGAGTTTACAAAAATGTATATGAAGCAAAACAACAGACAGCAGGTCAGCTGACATCCTGTCAGCCATCTTTCTGTTGTAGGTCGCAGCAGTGATCAGCCCAAAGTTTACTGTGTGTAAAGGTAAGCTTATATTTGGTCACGTATCCTATTTACATCAGTGAGACTCTGAAGTCGATACCCTGTCATGTTAAGATGTAATCTATTACATTACAATGGATCTTAATGACACTTAAGATCCTTAAGGCCCGTCCATGGCCAGTCCATGGACGGGCCATGGAATATAAGCAAAAATAAGACAAAAACACCTAATTGTGACATAGAATTACTGCTGAACATCAATATTGACACTTAAATAACACTGAATTTATAGCATTGGACTATTGAATTTATGTGGTATGAATTGACCTCTTTGAAATTTCAAGTGGTGCAGTTTTGAACTGTCCAAATACTTCGGCAAACTGCAGCTTTTAGATAACATGTAAAGTTTAAAACTGCATCTTATTTTCCATCCCCGTGACTGTGTGGAAATACACAATGAAAGGAAAGCATCTGGTCAGATCGGTGGCATCAACACACAACTGGGCCAGCGCCCACAGCACAAACAGATCTACTTAGAGCCATAAAAAACATCACATAGTTTCAGTAATGGTTTTACAATGCATCGTTGTCATGGTGCAAAACATGTGTGTGTGTGTGTGTGGACGGGGGGGGGGGGGGGGC
>CAKAOH010005363.1:0-20665 GCA_916701665.1 Sebastiscus tertius | reverse complement strand
CCTTGTGCATGGACGGATAAATGGACTTGCACTTTTGACACTTTTTAACACAATATGGGCCTTATTGAATTATTATGTGGCTTTGTGGTGTTGAACACATGCCATGAAGACTTTGGACTTGACTGTTTTTAGTGAAATGAAGACTACCAGTAAAAGTCCTGTGATCAGGCTCGCTGCTACATCAGTTCTATGTCTATTTTTCTGTCTGATTTTTGAAGATATTTGATACATTTATTAAAGCCACATGAACAACTTGTCATTTCGAGGCAGTGTGTTTATTGCCATCCTCCTCCACCACACTTATCCCAAAAATGAACCAGCTGTCGTTTTCTGTCACTCAATGAGCCGTTTACCTTCAGTCTCTAGTATGAAGCTGAGGTAAGAACCTGGTAGAAGTAACTACCTCAGCTTCAGGGAAACCCTCTTTACCTTTACATGAACCCCAAGATGTGTATTTCAGTCTGTGGGGTGGATTTGTGGAATGGGTTGGGTGATGGATTGAAGCAGAGCACAAATATAAATCAATTTAAAAAGCTATACAAAGCGATATTTTTGGGAGGTATATGGATGAGGAAGGGTTGTGTTAAGGGTTGGTTTATATTTATTTTTTTAACTCCGGATGGATTTGTGGGTTGTAAATAAACTTGGGATGCTGTTCATATATTTAATTTGGGATGTAAATAAATCTAGGATAGTTTATATAGTATATTATATTATCATTCTATGATATATGAGTTAATAGAGGAGAAGTGAGAAAGGGGTAGGGAAATCTACGTTTTACTTCTACCTACTCCTTTTTGGACACTGTTACTCTTGTTTTGTTTGTTATTATTTTGTATTTGTGTTTTTTTATTTTTATGTTGGAAATGAAGTCATTCATTCATTCAAGATTAACCCCATACAGACAGCGACTGCATGACATTTTTTGCATCCAGCCAAATGAAGGCATATTCCAAAATCAAATGTTTATCTATCTTGATTGGCTGATGTTTTAAATATGGGATGGTAGAAACTCATTTTAAAAATGTGCTGACAGGTCTGTGTGTCTGTTTGACCGATGGCGGGGGTGAGACACAAACACACGCAGAACAGAGAGGCCACAGCGGACAGGATGAAACATGCGCTTCGGCTCCATTCCCACAAAATCCGGCAATGTGGCACCTACCTGCAGGACTGTGTGGAGCTGAGGCTGTGTTTATTTGTGTTTTAGAACGTAATCGCGGTGAAATAACCTGAAAATAACATTTTATTTCTCCGATTCACTTTTTTGTTCTTGCTAACGCCGCTCTCTCTCTTTATTCACTCTCTAGCTTACTTAACCACCGCTGCTCTCTCAGCAACTGACAAATCCTGCATAGTATGCCTTTAACTAAGCTTTCACCATCATGGGCCAGTGTAACTAATCCAAGCCTTGTATCAGACCAATATGTTAACTCTATATGAATAATTCAGTGGTTTAATTCATACTTGAAGACCCGGACGTCAGTGTAGATTTGAACAGAAGGGTAGCCTCTCCATGCAGCCAATGATCATTTTTATTGATCTATTCATCTTGTTTTTTCATTATTGCTATTATACATTCTACAAAGTTGCATTGATTGCAACAAGCATATATACAGTATGATAGCTGAAATGTCTAGTTAATGTGACTTTACAGGTCACACTAAGTTGTCACTGCAGACGTCCTCAGTTCAACAGTTGTTCCCTCCTCTCCCATTTCTCTCCTCTGCCAGGCTGGATCTTCAACAGGACGACAAAGGACAGACAAACGCTGGAACACAGGAGCAAACAAAATGAGTAAGTTTACACACTACTTTAATAATTATATAGAAATTTTAACCCCAGAGCTAAAAAGCGTAGGACAGCCATCCCCCTCAGTCCACACCGAAGGATTTGGATGATGTATCATACAGTCCACCATATCCAACTACCCAGTATGACTGCATGGGCTTCAATCTCATCCAACACGGTGTAAAAGCTACGCTATACTTCTTTTCACACTATTTGAAAAGTGAAACTGTGGTGTTGAGTGATATTGCAGATCACCCATTGGTCGGTGGCCATAGAATATAAGATGAAATCATTAATCAGATAAAAAAACATTGAGCTCTTTTTGATGCATCCAGAGTTGCAGAAACATCTTCTCTGAACACTGACCTGTCTGATGGTTCCTGCTGTTAAACACATCTGTCCAGCTGCCCACAGTGGCACCATGAGAACAGAGGAGAGTGTCATGATCCATCCTAGTGCGTACGCCCAGTCAGGGTAAATGTACCAGTCATTAATCCGGAGGTGTTTGTAATCAACCAGGTACAGGATAAGGGAAATCTGTGGAAGACAGTTTTTGTGATATATGAGCATAATGTTATGGTGACGCATCCTGTTATATCATTTGTGCTCGTGTTAGATGGTGCAAAATATGGTAAATGCAAAAGTCACAGTTGCAGATAAATTAAATCAATATCTGCTGATGCTATGAAGAGAAAATGTAAAATTGACACAAAATAATCCAGCATATTCAGCTTTACTGGTTTGACAAATCTCACTGAAATTTAAAAGGACTGTTTGTAAATTCTTACACGTATAAATCATTACGGGTCGGTGTCCCATGCACTCTCGCGTGTGTCAACGCTGTTCAGACTCAGACTCCAACACAAACTACAGTGAAGCACCAAAACCTCTTGGTTGTATCTAGTGAAGCCCGTCTGTTAGTTAGTTGAGTTAGTTTAGCTCTGAGAATATCTAGTGAATGTTCAGTAGACGTTTGTGCAGAAATAACTGCTGCAGCTCCTCCAGACCAACAGAGGTTTCCCGTGTCTTGTGAAGTGACGGGGCTCCGCAGAGAGAAACGTTATCGTCTCCGACCAAAACTCCGGTGTCTCCCCTGTTCCCTCCGGCTGCGGTCGGGAGGCTGAGACAGGAAAAGCCAACACTAGGATCAGCATTGATTCATGGAGAGACCTTGGTCTGGTCAGCTAACATTACTGCCAAGCAGCTGAAATATAGAGTGATATTGTGCTTTTAGCTGACGTGTGTCTCCTCACTGTTTTGAGCGATGCTCGTTCATGTCTATGTAGAGCGAGCACAAGCGCGAGCCCGACGCTGACTTTCGTTGACTTAACGGCCACAGGTGTCGCTGTTAACAAGCATTTCTGATTTTTACAAATAGTCACTTTAATGGCTATAGTTAATGAAAGAATATAAAATCATTGGTTTCAAGTCATTCAAACATTTCGGACTCACCAGTGACAGCAGAGGAATGAAGTATTTCCAGCATAGTTCGAAGTAAACTGACGGTCTTTGTCCTGTCATGTCCTCAATGATGTTATTTAAGCGGTCAGCACCTGATGGAAGTCCACATTGTGCATTTACTCAATATTTAAATTGTAATATTGTAATATTTATATTTTAAGTAAAAGTATTCTGACTCACCAAAAATCCATCCTACAGCCACGCACTCGCAAATAGACATAAAATTCTGACAGACTCTGGTACAACCATAGAAGTCGATGAGTTGGAACATGTAAATTCCTCCCTAAAGCAGGAAGAGACAAGATTTGAAAAAAGCATAATGTAGATTTCATTTTTTAAATGAAATATGTTTACAATTTTTAAATGTCTTTTCTAAAGAAAGTTTCATGAAAATATTTTTGCTCACCTCCGTAACCAAGGTAAGATGTAGGAGGAAGTTGGATACACAGATGATGAGGACAAAGATCTCGTGCCTCACTGGTGCACGAAACAACGTCGGAAACAAATCTGTCACCGTGGTGATAAAACTCTCCACAATTACAAACTGGGGACAAAATAAAATTAATTTTATTTCTGTCTGAAACACATCTATAATTTCTCAATATGTAATGTGACAAATATTATTACATGTGTGTCAACAGTCAGCAGAATGAGCATCAGGAAGAAGCAGACACTCCAGAACTGTGGCAAAGGCATCATAGCTGTTGCCTGAGGGTAAGCAATGAAGGCCAAACCTGGACCTGTGAAGTGAACCAGGAGAGGCGTGATGCTACTGACCTACAGTATATACCTATTCATGTTAGAACATTGTCTTCAACTTTGGGTCATTTATTAAGATCTTAATCATTGCATTTAATGAAATCTTGAATAAATACTGTACCTGATTCGACCACAGTATCGACACTAACACCCTGTTTCTGAGCCATGAATCCAAGTACAGAGAAGACGACAAATCCAGCAACAAAACTGGTCCCACTGTTCAGCAGACAGAGCCAGAAGCAGTCCCTAGAGGCCACAGAGAGACAATAGACCCTTGTCAAAAAGAAGACATTCCTATGAACACTTGCAAAGTAAATGTCTTGTAATATATTATTATTATTTAGATTATTCTGTAATCTGACAAAGCCTTCTTCTAAAATCAACATAGTATGATATTAAAGTTCTAGTGATATCAGACTTATACATACTTATAACAGTTGTTTTTGTAATGATTATGGCTGGCCATGACATTTAGAGTCCCTGTAGTCAGGCTGTAGGAGAAATATATTTGAGATCCTGCTTCTATCCAGACCTGTAATGTAAGAAAAATTGTATTATATACTGAAATAGGTGTTCTAGTTTAATGTTTAGTGTGATTCCTAACAGTAATTCAGAGATTCTTGATGAATAGGGGCCCTAATCAGGAGGACTCAGGAGGAGGATGTCACCAAAGTGACGTCAGGGTTTCAGCTTCTGTCTCAAGCTCTTTTTTCCTCATTCTTCCCACATATACCGCAATCACTTTTCATGTGAACAGTGTAGAGTGTAACAACATGAAACTTGCAGACAGCTTTGTCTCTTTTGTGTGTCTGTGCTGTCTCAACATAATAAATGATACAAAGACCATAAGAGACACAATCTCCTCTCTGAGGACACACTCTCTCGTGTCTGAAAGTGTGCGCCCTTATCTGCTGTTTATATCATTCACCATGTTGACACATCACACACACACAGAGAGTTCTTGAAGAGAGATTATAAGAACTTGAAGAGTCAGTGTGATGCAGCCATAATGAGGGTATAACTGCAGGCTTTTGCTTCTTCTGTGGCCATTCAGAACAGGTAGAAATACTATGGCCTTTAGATGTGGTTGGGTGACGAACCATATGACTTAGTTCAGTTGAAGCATTATAAACCCTTCAGAAATAATAATAATTTCATGATACCCAAGTAATTCTGAAGTTGGGATCAAGTAAACGGGCCACCTCAAGGTTCGCCAGGCGGTTCAGGTCTGGATACAGGTAGTAGTAGATCCCCTCCCAAGCTCCAGGGAGAGTCAAGCCTCTGATGAGCAGCACCAGAAGCATTATGTAGGGGAACGTGGCTGTGAAATACACCACCTTAAATGAAAAGAAAATTGTTATTGATGATTATATGCACCACAAATACATAAATATTTAACATGTTTCTACTTACAGTACCTTTCCAGAAGATATGACACCTTTCCAGATACTGAAGTAGCAGAACACCCAGCAGGTGAGAAGACACAAGGCCAGCTCCCATCTCACACTGCCCAGCTCCTCAATGCCTCCAGACATACCCAGCACCCTCTGTCTGAGGAGAGGGGAATATAAGAGGTACATATGATGTAACACAAAGTGCTGAACGGAGACATGGAAGGATATGATATGTAGATCATCACTGAGTTTACTCACTGATAATTTGACATTACATTGATCCACACTAGCTGTTGGCAAATTTTGCAAAAGTTAAGACATTTCTAACATAACCTTTTTTTTTTTCAATTATTGTAGCTATTCTTTGTTTTCTTTAACAAATTAAGTCAAAATTGCATGAGAACATTTAAAACTATGATTTTTAGCCAATCGAATTGAAAGGTAGCCTTAAAACATAGAATGAAAAACATGATATTAATGCATCAAAAGTGAAATAGTGTTACAGTATTTTTCATTTAATTATGGCTCATTAGAAGATAAAGAAGTTAGACTCACTCCCAGAACTCAGTTGCAGCAGAGGTGGTGTTGGTCTGATTTGCAGTCACATTAGATGAATTGACAGTCTGAAGACCAAGACAGTTGGCTGAGTTTGGGAACAAACAAACATTTCATTGAGGTTAAGTGAACCAAAGGCTCTAAAATGTAGGGCTGATGTGAAGGTGTTTGTCTTTGTTTAGACTGTATGTGTTAATCTGGTGACCTGGTGGTTTATTGTGAACAACTACAAGATTGTTAACAATAAAACACAGTTTAGCGCAATTGACCACTGTGTTTTAGATCAGATGCTGTGACCATTGAGTTATGACACTATCAACCCTTTTTTCCAAGCTTTAACAACTTAAAGTAAACTTAGTCTTACCTGTATTCCAGGTGTTCTCACAGGTGGCCCAGGGGAGCTGGGATCTGAATGAGAACACCAGGTAGAAGAGAGCCCAAGCTTCAATTAAAACGTAGCTGAAGCCAATGAATGAAATTATGAGTGATCCAAATCCAATTCCTACAGTAGAAATACCAACCACAGTTTTAGAAACAGCACCTGTTGAGGCATTAAACGCTGACAGAAAAATCTTGAATGATTTGGAGATAATTGTCATTTCTTGTCTTGGTGTAATAGCCTTATGTATAAAGTGTGATTTGGACTTTTTTTCCTTGTTTGCTGCACATTTTACTTCAACTCAAATCAACTCACCTTGTGCCAGTGGACACAATTTCCTCCAAGACGTGATGAATCCTTCCTGGGTGAACTGACCAACTGAAGTCTCCAGTAGGAACAGAGGTATCCCACACACCACAGCTAACAGACCATATGGCACCAGAAAGGCGCCTAAGTTCGTAAATAGAGATATATGCATGTATACCCATAGAAACAACAAGTTCATTCAGTGTAATCAGCTCTTTAGTTCAGAATTTGTATGACTCACCTCCACCATTCTTGTAGCAGAGGTAAGGAAATCTCCACACGTTGCCCAGGCCGACCACATTTCCTGCAACAACCAGAATGTATTCTCTTTTACTGGCCCACTGTCCTCTGTCTCCAGCTCTCTTCTGATTTTCTGTTTTTCTTCTTCGTTCGTCCATCTCAAGACCAAGAACTCCGTTGTGTGTTATAATTCAGAAGTACTACAACCTGATCTTTGTATCTTCTATTATGTGTCTGTGATGAATTTAACTACATCCTTGTCATCCTTGTATATAGTGTATAGTTTAAACAAAGGAGTGTTTTGTTTAAACAAAGATGTGTTTTGTTTAAACAAAGAATAATCAAGAATTTCCCCTTAGGGATCTCTGTAATGTATATGCAATAACTCAAATAAAAGCTTGACTGGGCACAGTCAGATGGCTGAGAGATCTACTCTATATTTTTAATGGTCTTTCATGCTTTTAGGTTGCAGAAAGTCCTTTTTACAAATAGATGTTAGTTTATATGAAGGGTTTGCAAACAAAGTAAAGTAAGAAAAAATCACCAGTCATTGGTAAAAGAAACAGATTTAAATAGGAACAGGTTCAGACTCACATAGGCTCCACCCTCTACTGGTGTCTAGGGGGATTCCTCTCCTCAAATCACGCATGCACCTGAACATTTTCATAAGCGTAGCCGGAAAATCAGGATGTGCCTACCCGAATATGTGCGGACCCCACAGTATATAAGGCAGCACACACCGCTGTCTGACATCCTTTTTCTCTTCAGCGATCGGCGATTTGCTCAATGGCTCTCATCTCCACAGATGGAATCACCGCTTCGAGACGTCAGTGCTGATCATGTCCCGGCCTCATCACCGGGACGAATCTTCACAATTCCTGCTTCGAGTGGCTCGGCACAGACCACGCAGAGAGCGGTGTGCAGCAGCCTGCACAGCCTGCCGAGCGATGGGATCACTTTCAATGCTTCGCTGCGATGGGAGCAAGCCGTAGCTCGAGATTGACACTGTCAAAGGTCGCCAATGCTCTGCCATTGTCCGGTCATACCTGCTGAGACACCGGCTTTGTCTGCTGATGATGGTGATGATGACAATATGTTATCGTGTCCGGTACATTAGCAGCACGTGGAAGTCCACCGCCAACATCTCTCCACTGGGATTTCCCGCTGGTGATGACCTCCGTGGTCCCTCAGGGTGTAGGGTCGCATGGTGATGTCTTATCTCAGCTGAGGCGAGGTGTAACAATGCGACAATGAGGAAGAGAGAGCGTTGTTATCCCAGAGCGCCCGTGCAGCCCCCTCTTTCCAAGTTGCCTCAATGGAGGCATTCCAACAGAAGGCTCCTGCTTGGAGCGGAACAACAGGGCAGTGCAGGTCTATGGGAGCGTGCATCACCGACGTTGGTCCACTTGTCCCCGTTCGTTGTGGCCGCTGTTAATGTATCACTACGAACCGGCGCGCATGAGTCACTCCCCGGGTTAAGTGGGATGCCTGGCTGTATTACCTCTCTATACACCTCACTCTAACTTAACTCTTGGGGAGGAGGGAGTACCTACGTGTTTATTTCTCCATTATCTATCTCCACACAGGAGATGAGGGGATGGAACACATTGACACAATGTCAGCCGGTGGTGCGCTCATGGACCTCATCACCCGCTTGGCCCTTTTCACTTCCTACTCCCCATTTTGGCAATTGTTACTGTGCTTATTACGGATCAAAGCGTGCAAATTGTTCCCCGGGTTAATGGTGGGATGTCTGTCTATTACCTCAAGAGGAAAACAGCGAGCCAGTGGTGATGCATTCATGGACCTCATCACCGGATCGGCCCTTTCTATGTTCTCCCTCACCAATCTCCTGGCGGGAGACAGGAGGGATTGAACACGGTGAAGTTGGCTGCATCCTTTTCAAGTCGGCCAAACAGTGACGCATTCAAGTATCTCATCTCTAGCTCGGACCTTTCCACATCGGTCTCCCTTGGGCCAGCCTTCACTTTATGGAAGGTCTGGCAGCGGTGAGGGCTGAGACAGAGTATCACAGCATTTTAGCTGCCATCCAACAGCTGGTCGCTCGTCCTCTAACACAAGTTCATGACTGGTAGCGACACAACTGCCTGGTAACTGAATGGATGGACAGGACACTGATACTGGGTTATTTTCTCCATTTCTACAGTGTTCCTCCTCTGCTCATGGGCGTCAAGTAGGTGAATCTATCCTCCCAGAAGGAGATGGATTACCTCTCTGCAGAGATCCAAGACCTATTACAGACACAGGCTGTATCTGTCGTCCCTACTCACGACAGACAGAAAGGGTTTTACTCTACTTCCTGGTTCCAAAGAAGACATTTCAGACCCATTTTGGATCTTTGCATCCTAAACCGGTGCATTGCCCTCAAGACCGTATGTTAATCAAGCTGTTACTGGAACTGGTTCAGCCAGGCGATTGGTTCGCCGCCATTGACTTAAAGGACACATTCTTCAGGTCGAGGTGGTTTCGAAACACAGGAATTCTTGTGTTTCGTCATCCAGGCGGTAGCCTAAGGTCACAACACACTGCCTTTTGGCTATGCCCTGACCCCCCGCACCGTCAGCACATGTGTGGACACAGCACTTCAGCCGCTGTGTGACCAAGGCATGAGGGTCTTCTTTTATCTGGAAGACCTCATCATCATGGTCAATTCTAGAGAATGGGCAATGCTCCACACAGCCCAGATGATCTACACCTAACCAAGTTGGGGTTCAACTGAGAGTGATTGTTGTTTGTTTGGCCCGAACGGAGGACTGACACATCAACCTCTTCGAGCTGCAGGCAGAGTTCTTGGTCCTCCAACACTTTAGGCCCCTGATCTGGGGGAGGCAAGTGTTGGTCAGGACCAGCAACCGCACCATGGTGGCCAACATCAACAGGCACTGCAGAGTTTGGTCCACTGCCCTGTTGAGGATGGCAGAGAGCCTGTGGGTGTGGGCCTCAGAGGACCTGTTGTTTCTGAGGGTGTCTACATTCCCAGGTCAGGGGAGTGGTGGTGGATCTGTTCGCCAACCAACGCAACACCCACTGCCCGCTATGGTTCTCCTTGGCACAGCAAGACGTCCACCCCTGGAAGTGGATGCATTTTGCACAAGTTCCATTGCCAAGAAAGCTGCTTTACACTTTTCCGCCTGTTCCTCTCCTCCCTCCCCTGTTAGAGAGAATGAGGAAGGAGCAGTTGTTGATCATTCTGATTGCCGCTTGGTGCCGTGGTATGCAGAAATGATTCAGATGATTGCGGCGCTGCCCTAGAACATCCCCCAGTTCTGTGGGGGGTTCTGTCTCAGGAGGTGTGTGCAATAGGCGCACTGCCTCCTCTGGGCCATCCTCTCTAGACTTGGCTCCTGAGAGGGACAGGCTGAGGACGGCTGGACTGTCTATACAGGTTGTGCAGATTGTCCGGGCAGTGAGAGCGGGATCCAACATTACCTGTTACAAGGCAAAGGGGACAGAATTCTAACGCTGGTGTGAGGAAAAGAGATTAGATCCCCTGTCCTGTGGAGTTGGTTCTATTGTCTCCTTTTTGCAGTAGTTAGTGGATGGAGGGCTGTCTTATGCCACCATTGAAGTGCAGGGGGTCAGAAGACAGCACCCGATGCATGCCTCAACCAATATGTAAACTCTATATAAACAATTCAGTGGTGCAATCCATACTTGAAAATGTAAAATAACAGACTTTAGTGCAGATTTGAACATAAAGATAGCCCTACCATGCAGGCAATGCTTTGTTTTTATTATTGCTAGTATTTATCATACATCATACTTAGCTAAAATTGATTACAATAAGCTTATATGCCGTATGATAGCTGAAATGTCTAGTTAATGTGACTTTACAGGTCACACTAAGTTGTCACTGCAGACGTCCTCAGTTCAACAGTTGTTCCCTCCTCTCCCATTTCTCTCCTCTGCCAGGCTGGATCTTCAACAGGACGACAAAGGATAGACAAACGCTGGAACACAGGAACAAATAAAATGAGTAAGTTTAGACACTACCAGAAGCATTAGGACAAGTACAGGAGACATTTTGGGACATCTTTTACACTCTTTGGACCTGATCAACCAATACCAGAAACAACAGCGGCTCATGCAGCATATTGAGTGATACTAATAAACTTTCTTTGTCTCAAAAATGAGAATAGTCTGCTACAGCTTACTGTTTAAACTGTAACAGATGAACACTGACCTGTCTGATGGTTCCTGCTGTTGAACACATCTGTCCAGCTGCCCACAGTGGCACCATGAGAACAGAGGAGAGTGTCATGGTCCATCCTAGTGCGTACGCCCAGTCAGGGTAAATGTACCAGTCATTAATCCGGAGGTGTTTGTAATCAACCATGTACAGGATAAAGGAAATCTGTGAAGGTGAGGAGACAGTTTTTGTGACATAAACAACAAACAAACACAATATTATGTTGATGAACTGACACAGTTAATGAAGGAATGTAAAATCATTTTGAATCCACTTGCGAGAGACACGCTTTTTTAGAATTGCTTTCTCTTTCACCAGAGAGTAAGAAGCTTATCTCCAAATTTGTAAATTATTTCTCTAAAGATTCTGAATCTGCTAACTGTATTAAGAAGGCTTGGGAAAGGGAAATCAATGCTGTGTTGCCTGATAAACTATGGAAGACTGCACTCTCCCGTATTCATAGTTGTTCAATAAATGTCATGATATCACTTTTGCAGTTTAGTGTTTCCTTGTGTTTCCTCTGTTTCCCTGCTAGTCTGTCAGTGTGTTGGGAGGTGTGGCCTTCCTCCTCCTCCTCCTCCTTCTCCTGGGCAGGCACTGCTGGAGCAGCTGACAGCAATCAACCAACCATCACACACACCTGCAGTATATCTACCCCGGTTTTCCTGCCAGTCATCGCCAGATTGTTCCGTCGCCCTCAGTGGTACATGACTAATTCAGGCTCCCTTTGTATCTTGCTCTTGACTTTGCTGTTGCTCTTGTTTTTGGATTCTTTGGACTCACCTTGTTTTTGCTCTGTGCTCAGGTCTGTTCACCTGCCAGCTGTGGCTGCTTCCTGGTTCCAACCTGCCTGCTCACTCCTACACTCTGCTCCTCCTCGACCTGGATCCCTGCCTTAGTTAATTACCTGCCTGTTCACTCTCTGATGCCATTCCACCGCTCGGGGCTTTAGTGGATTCATCTGTTCCTCCGGAAGGATTTCTGGACACCCCCTCCCCGTGCCCCCCGTTCTGTGAATTAAGTATTGACTTTGTTTTTGCCACGTTTCGGACCTCCAGGAACCCCAGCCCTGTTTATTAAACATTTAATATTTGTGTAAATAAATTCTTTGTTACACCTTTTAAAAGACTTGAGTCCGTGTCTGCATTTGAGTCCAAGCTATTGTTGAAACCAGAACATAACAATAAATAGCAGGCATAGGTTAATTCAGTTCAAAGTGATTCACCGTTTTCATTATTCTAAAGTCATGTTACATAAATTGTACCCCTCTGTGTCTCCAATTTGTGATAAATGTAAATCCAATGATGGTACATTACTGCATTTATTTTGGGACTGTCCATTAATTTATCAGTTTTGGTCAAGAATTTTTTTCTTTTCTGGGGTTTATCAAAGGACTCTCTCTCCTGACAGAGACTTGGCTCTTTTTGGATCTTCAGAGGACTCCTCAACTCTCCCTTTACGTATTCAAACAGCTCAATTGATGGGCATGGTATTAGCAAAAACATGTATTCTCAAAGACTGGAAGACACCAACTCCACCGTGCTCCAGAAACTGGTTGCATGAATTGGTCTCAGTTATCCACATGGAGAAATTGCGAGCTAATAATTTAAAACGTCAACATAAATGGGAAGACTCTTGGGGCCCCTTTCTGCAATATTTGGACTCAGTTTGACAATATTTCTATTCATGTATTGATTGTTTTGTTTTTCCTTTTCTCTGTTCTGCTGTTGAATACTCCCACTACGGACGGCTTGCATTTAACTATCATGTGGATGATGCTGTATGTAACGATATGTATGTTTTGTCCCAGACATGCGGTTTAGATCATTTTCTCTTGGTTATTTGTATCACTCCTCCCCGGGTGTTAATGTGTGTGGGTGTGTGTATGAATGTGCGACTGCAGGTACGTGAATTTTCGGGATGGGTTAAGTGTTTAGATTTTTGTTCGATGTATGTGTTGTCATTAGAATTTGTCAATAAAAATAATATACAAAAAAAAATCATTGGTAGCCACAAAGAAACATTTCTGACTCACCAGTGACAGCAGAGGAATGAAGTATTTCCAGCACAGTTTAAAGAAAACAGACGGTCTTTGTCCTGTCATGTCCTCAATGATGTTATTTAAGCGGTCAGCACCTGATGGAAGTCCACATTGTCCATTTAATCAATATTTAAATTGTACAATGCACTATTTCCTCCAGTTTGAGTAACATGGGCTCAAAACTTCAGTGCCTATCTGTTTAAGGAAATTACTGAGTCTTTAATAACCAATGGGCTTTGGGCTGGAAGCCACAGACAGGGTTAGGAAGTTAGAACATACTGAGGGAAGGACTAATACCATGTTGGTATTATTTTTTTGATTGCTGACAATGGCAAAATTATAGGCTAGAGCCAGTTTTATGCTTTAAGTAATAAGTATTCTGACTCACCAAAAATCCATCCTACAGCCACGCATTCACAAATAGCCATAAAATAATGACAGACTCTGGTAGAGCCATAGAAGTCAATGAGTTGGAACACGTAAATTCCTCCCTAAAGCAGGAAGACATAACATTTGACTAAAACACATAATTTGGATCACATTTTTAAAATGAAATATGTTTAATATTTTAAATGTTTTCTAAAGAAAGTTTCATGGAAATATTTTTGTTCACCTCCGTAACCAAGGTAAGATGTAGGAGGAAGTTGGATACACAGATGATGAGGGCAAAGATCTCATGCCTCACTGGTGCACGGAACATCGGAAACAAATCGGTCACTGTGGTGATAAAAGTCTCCACACTCACAAACTGGGGACAAAATAAAATGAAGCAATCTTATTTTTGACTGAAAAACATATTTTTTAAAAACTATATGTCAATAGGTAATGTGACAAATATTATTACATGTGTGTCAACACTCAGCAGAATGAGCATCAGGAAGAAGCAGACGGTCCAGAACTGTGGTAAAGGCATCATAGCTGTTGCCTGCGGGTAAGCAATGAAGGCCAAACCTGGACCTGTGAAGTGAACCAGGAGAGACGTGATGCTATTAAGCTATTCGTGTTAGAATCATGGATGTATTGTATGAATGTATTCAACTTTGGACAATTTTCTAAGATCTTAAACATTCCATATGATGGAATCATAGGTATACTGTACCTGACTCGACCACGGTGTCAACAGTAACACCCTGTTTCTGAGCCATGAATCCAAGTACAGAGAAGACGACAAATCCAGCAACAAAACTGGTCCCACTGTTCAGCAGACAGAGCCAGAAGCAGTCCCTAGAGGCCACAGAGAGGTACATTATATAACTATATTGTGAAGTGATTATTTATTGTATTTTAGTGCATTTTAAACAGTATTTCTTTCAGTATTTTTGTTGTGTCATTTAGCGTTTCATAGAAATAACACAACTGCATTTTAAAAGTAAAGTGCTATAATAAACTGTATTATGCTTTACAGCTTATACTCACTTGTAACAGTTGTTATTGTACTCATTATAGCTGCCCAAAACAATTAGCGATCCTAAAATCACGCTGTAGGAGAAGCATATTTGAGATCCTGCCTCTATCCAGACCTGAAATGACATAAAAAAGTATATTTTGTGAGAGAGTGTAGTGCGAAGTATTGCTTACTGAAGTAAAAGTCGTATGTACATGTACAAGATGGGCATTTTTATTTTGTTCTTCACACTGTGTAGACTTTCACTTGAAGAAGTTCCTTTAACACAAACTATATTGTATCATCCCTCAGGATTATGGAAGCCTGATAGTGAGATGTTGTCAACACTTGTATTTCAACATACAGTTCATTCTCTTGTGTTTTTTTGAAGGGGGCTCCACTTGACTGCAGGTAGTGTCACCTGGACAGCAAGAATGGCCGCCCTGTAGCCAAGCTCTTTTCGTAGCCTTGAATACTTACTGTAGGAGCTAAGTCTACTACTTTAAGCTACTGAGGTGATTAGCCCTGGACTGACGCTCTTTCGCTGATGATGTTACTTTTAGCTGCGTGTTCTGCTGAACAAAATCTATCTTCAGGCCGCTCCTTGGTTTCAGAATAACAGTCCATTTATTCGTGATAGTGCAATAAAGAAGAAAGTCCGGTTTCCACGACAACAAGCAAAACAACACAACATGGCAAACAATTGTCAGCGTCACTGCGGTCAAAAACCCTTTGCCCTACCGGGCTAAACCCTGACGCCAACAACACACTTCCTACCTTTATACCCGTGGCTGAGTCATGCAATTAACACAGCACCACCCAGTGTGCCTAACAGTGAATTACGCCACAACCTCAGTATGTGTCAGCATCATTTTTTGGCTTCTACACTTACATTAAGTAACTGGATGAATGTTAAAGTGCATAAACTGTTCAAAACAGTTATTGCCCACCAATGGGCAGGAGCAACTTGAAAGTATTGTCAATTACTTTTCTGTTTTGGTTTTTATGCCTCCGCGTCCGGCGACAGCCGTGGCCGAAGGCATTATGTCTTCTGGTTGTCCATCTGTACGTATATGTACGTCCGGTCCGTTCTCATGAACACGATATCTCAGGAACACCTGGAGGGAATTTCTTCAAATTTGGCACAAATGTCCACTTTGACTCAAGGATGAAGTGATCAGATTTTGGTGGTCAAAATTCAAAGGACAAGGTCACTGTGACCTCATGTCCGTTCCATTTTCGTGAAAGCGATATCTCAGGAGCGCCTTGAGCAAATTTCTTCAAATTTAGCGTAAGCATCCACTTGGACTCAAGGATGAAGTGATTCGATTTTGGTGGTCAAAGGTCAAGGTCATTGTTTTTGGCCATAACTCAAGAATTCATATGCTAATTATGACAATTTGACACAAATGTATGGCAATAATAATAATAGGTTAAAATAATGAAGTGATGACATTTTGGACAGACATGGATGCAAATTGCAACTTGACTGGTTGGTGGAGGCATACTACCGTGAGGCGGTAATTCTAGTTCTGACTTAAAGGTGCTGTTTGTAACTTCTTACACGTATAAATCATTATGGGTCGGTGTCCCTTGCGCGCTCGCGTGTGGCTACGCTGTTCAGACCACACTCCCACACAAACTACACGGAAGCACCAAAACCAAAGTTTTGATCAAAGCATCAAAGTTACATCTAGTGAAGCCCGCTGTTAAACAGTGTTGGCCGCGGTCGGAGGACGCGGGGGAGACCGTAGCTTTGGTCTCGATGACCGGAGTCTCTGCTCCTCTGCTCTTCTGCCTGCCTGCCTTCACTCACACACCGCACTAGTTCTCGCGCTTTTGCTCCGCTCTCACGTGCATGCTGCTCACTCCACACTGCAGAAGAGTTAGTTTAGCTCTGAGAATATCTAGTGAATGTTCAGTGGACGTTTGTGCAGAAATAACTGCTGCAGCTCCTCCAGACCAACAGAGGTTTCCCGTGTCTTGTGAAGTGACGGGGCTCCGCAGAGAGAAACGTTATTGTCTCCGACCAAATCTCCGATGTCTCCCCTGTTCCCTCCGGCCGCGGTCGGGAGGCTGAGGCAGGAAAAGCCAACACTAGGATCAGCATTGATTCATGGAGAGACCTTGGTCTGGTCAGCTGACATTACTGCCAAGCAGCTGAAATATAGAGTGATATTGTGCTTTTAGCTGACGTGTGTCTCCTCACTGTTTTGAGCGATGCTCGTTCATGTCTATGTAGAGCGAGCACAAGCGCGAGCAACAGGACGCTGACTTTCGTTGACTTAACGGCCACAGGTGTCGCTGTTAACAAGACATTTCTGATTCTTACAAACAGTCCCTTTAAATGGTGCCTGTGATTGGTGGATTACCAACTAGGCTGGACATTCTTTGGCTAACATAACCTAAAATGACCCATGATACACTGTATATAGTATTATAATTAAATACCTCAAAGTTAGCCAGGCCATTCAAGTTTGGATACAGGTAGTAGTAGATCCCCTCCCAAGCTCCAGGTAGAGTCAGTCCTCTGAGGAGCAGCACCAGGAGCATTACGTAGGGGAACGTGGCTGTGACGTACACTACCTTAAAACAAAATGTTGACATAATCATTAATGGAGATGATGGAGATGAACTATAGAATACTTAAATAAAATGCTTAATGGTAGTTTCTGTGGACTATAAGGGTATTATTTTAAATTAAATTAAGATTTTAAACATTTCCACTGACCTTTCCAGAAGATCTGACACCTTTCCAGATACTGAAGTAGCAGAACACCCAGCAGGCCAGAAGACACAAGGCCAGATCCCATCTCACACTGCCCAGCTCCTCAATGCCTCCAGACATGCCCAGCACCCGCCGCCTGAGGAAAAGGGAAATTTAAGAGGTACATATAAACGTGACACAGTTTACCCTTTGCCTGATTGCTACCTGCTAGTGGTAGTAAAGGTCATGTCCAGTAGTGTAAGTTATGTAGATGTTTTATATTTTAACGTAATTATTCAGGGGGATTTCAGTCCCAGTTCACCCCTGGATCATGTGGCACACCCAGTTTTTCTGATGCACTTCCACAGTTTCTGGCTACGCTACTGTGCATCAGAATAATGGAGTCTGCCACATGATCCAGGGGGCCTTGACTTTGAAAGGGAGACGCCCTTCATGCAAGTGTCCGAAGGGCAGTTTTAACACTAATACAGCGCCCCAGCTGACACCTCCATTTTGACAATCAAATAAAAAATTTAAATTAAAACCTTTTTCCCCTGCTAAATGTGTGTTTAGGGTTGCCAACTTCCAATAGAAATATATACCAGCTGCAGATAGATAGTGGCGGGTTGTAGCATTGAATTCAGTTTCCCAAAAAAAGGCATTAAAAGGTATTAAAAAGTCATAACAAAAGTCTTAAATCTTTTTTCTTTCCAGCTGTAGGAGGTAATGTTACAGATAAAATGTGTTTGTATGTGATTGCTTGCTGTTAGTAGAGATTATATTATATTCAATCCTTTTTCTGTAGAGTTTCAGTCAGCACCATCAGACCTGTAGCAAGTAGACAGTACTACTGCTAGCTACGGTAGCTAGTAAGCTCATTGTTTCCAGATGGGCAAGTGTTGATTTTAGCAAAAGGCTTCAATGAACTTAAATGAAATAATCAGTTAGATCATCAGATCAGAAAAGCTTCAATGTGTCATGTACAGTAGAGGACATGAACAAACAACATCATTTGTTGTTTCATTTGTTGGATTTGTTGCACAGAAGGGTTACGAATTATACAACAGTTTTCACGGACTAAGTAGTATTCCTCATGGTAAACTGAACTTTGTGTGTAAATCAATGACGTGCCCCTTTAAATGATACTGTACTGATATCCAAGTTTGTTTTAATATTTAATATTTGTATATTAAATTATATATTTATTAAAATATTCAAATATATTCTTGAATGCATAAAAAGTAATTCAAATAAAGACTCACTCCCAGAACTCAGTAGCAGCAGAGGTGGTGTTTCTCAGCATAGTCTGATTTACTGTCACATTTGATGAGGGAGAATCCAAAATCTGAAGACCCGTACAATTCGCTGGTTTAGAGAACAAACAAATGATAATGGTGAATTACTCTCATACAAACTAGCAGAAGATGTCACTGCAGGAGGGGGGGGGCGTCTGGTAACAGCTTTTTTGAAAATTCCATTTCAGTGAGTAAAACTTTTACTATGTTGCTCAAATGTCCAGTGACATTTCTGCTTTTCCAAGTGACTTTCTTTGTTCTTTATTGTTATTTATCTCAAATTAATCTCTCCCTATTGGACTTGCAGATATGTAAGAAGAACAGGGCAATATGTTCTCCAAAAAATTACATTTCTCTGTTTTGTGTGATTTTGATGATGTTATTTTTTTTCTGTATGTTTTTCAAGCTTTAGAAAGTTAAAATAAATCTTACCTGTATTCCAGGTGTTCTCACAGGTGGCCCAGGGCAGCTGGGCTCTAAACGAGAACAGCAGGTAGAAGAGAGCCCAGACTTGGGGCATAATGTAGCTGAAGTCATAAAATCTCATGACCAAATGTCCATATCCAATTCCTAAAATACAAAACATTTGTAATCTTTTCCTAGGGTTATAATATTTTTAATTTGTGGTTCTATTTTAGATATTTATTTGAGTCACATTTTCAGAGCTAGTTGAGTTTAAACAAAGTTATTAATATTCTGCAGTTGATGTTTTAGTATCATGTACAAAGTGTAACAGTGTTTTGTAGTTCTTTTCTGCTGACTGCATCTTTTATCTCAGCACAACTCAACTCACCTTGTGCCAGTGGACACAATTTCCTCCAAGACGTGATGAATCCTTCGTGGGTGAACTGACCAACTGAAGTCTCCAGTAGGAACAGAGGTATCCCACACACCACAGCTAACAGACCATATGGCACCAGAAAGGCACCTATGTATGTAAATAGAGATATATGCATGTATACCTGTAGGAATTACAAGATAATTCAATCAGCTCTTTAGTTCAGAATTTGTATGATTCACCTCCCCCATTCTTGTAGCAGAGATAAGGAAATCTCCACACGTTGCCCAGGCCGACCACATTTCCTGCAACAACCAGAATGTATTCTCTTTTACTGGCCCACTGTCCTCTGTCTCCAGCTCTTCTCTGATTTTCCCTTTTCTTTCTGGCTTTGTTCATCTGAAGATCAGGGGAGATTTCCATGGTGTGTTTCTCATATCATTCCTAATTCCTTTGTTTATGATTACAAGATCTTTGCTGATTTTATATGTGTCTTTTCCTAATTTGACTATATCCTGATCTCAACCAATCAATTTTCTTTAAATACAAAACCAGCTCTGAGGGTGCTACCTGTTTATTTTGCATGAGCAAATGTTATTCAGTCATGAGTCGTCAGTTCTTTTCTTAATTTGACTATATCCTGATCTCAACCAATCAATATTCTTTAAATACAAAACCAGCTCCGAGGGTGCTACCTGTTTATTTTGCATGAGCAAATGTTATTCAGTCATGCCTCATTAGTTTTTTTTCCTAATTTGACTATATCCTGATCTCAACCAATCAATTTTCTTGAAATACAAAACCAGCTCCGAGGGTGCTTCCTGTTTATTTTGCATGAGCAAATGTTATTCAGTCATGAATATGTATAATTCACCTCCACCATTCCTGCCTCAAATGTAGGAATATCTCCAAACGTTTCCCAGGCTGACTACATTTTCTCCAACAACTAGGATATAAAAATATATATGATATGCAGTATATAAGGATTCCAGTGTGCTGTGATGCCAGAATGTTGCAGATGTTGTGTTGTGATGGCTTCTGCTCTAAAGATACTTCATGTATTTTTTGCAAAGGTCAAGAGTGAAATTTAGACCTCTATGTGATGAATCTTTCCTGGGTGAACTGACCAACTGAAGTCTCTAGTAGGAACAGAGGTATCCCACACACCACAGCTAACAGACCATATGGCACCAGAAAGGCACCTATGTATGTAAATAGAGATATATTCCTGTAGGAATTACAACATAATTCAATCAGCTCTTTACTAAGTTCAGAATTTGTATGACTCACCTCCACCATTCTTGTAGCAGAGGTAAGGAAATCTCCACACGTTGCCCAGGCCGACCACATTTCCTGCAACAACCA
>CAKAOH010005360.1:0-38738 GCA_916701665.1 Sebastiscus tertius | reverse complement strand
GATATATATATATGTATATATATATATGTATATGTATATACATATATATATATTCATTTGATGCTCAACGATCCAATATCATCAATGCAAAGTGAAAACATTGATATTTAGCGTCATCTTTATGATACGCCTTTATTTTGAAAATACCACGGCAAGTCTGTGTCACCATTTCCATCCAAGCGCACCTCCTTCATAAACATTCAAACAGTGCTTAATCATGAGAAATACGGCACTTTATAGTGAAGAACAGGTCTATTTTTTATTGTTTTTATTAAAAAATAATTACTTGTTTTTCATATATACGTATTACAGCCTTTCAAACACACAAAGGCTCTGGAGAGACCAAAGCATATGAAAGGACTCCATGAGACCGGTTATGTGAAATTAAACAATCAATTCATTATCAGTCAGGAAAAAATAACTGTTAAAATGCAACTAAGCCAAAAAAAGGGTTGGAGATCGCGGTTAAATGAACAAAAGAAGAGGAAGTCGCTGGGCCGGCCACGCAATGGGCCGTCGCACCCGGCTCATCCCACTAAACTCAAAAGTAGTTAACTTAAACAGAAGCATGAAAAACTAACCCACCATGGATCTCCAGCCCAAAAACAAAGTAACAAACTAAATGCTGGGAAAAACCATCTAAGATCGAGAAAAAAAGGAAATAATGGAGAAGGAAGTCTCCCAAGCAGTGCCGCCGGCTGGCAGGCCTCAGTGACAGTGATTGTGCACCCTTGCGCACCATTTTCCCACCCTTTTCTTCCCCCTTAATCAGCGCCCTATTTCAGGTGCGCTCTTCTTGGAAAAAAATGGCCAAAAGGGAGGGGAGAGAGAGGATCAACAAAACACGCCCACAATACAATGTGCTCTGCAGCACATGCAGGCGCACATGTAACAATATGTCTGGAAGAGACCAGTAATAAAATTGTTGAATCGTATTTTAGTTGTTTTTTGTGAGGTGATATAAATGTAACAGATTGTGTTATACGGGCATATATATCGTCTCATATCAATTCCACGGCCCGGAATTGAATCGAATCAAAATTGTTTCATGGCAGACTTTGTGATATCATAAAATATCATGTCGTAATCGATATAATATTGTATAGTGATACAACTTGTGATTTAAACCCCTAAAATAAAGCAGAAAATATTCACATTAAGAAGCTGGAATTGAAGATTTTTTTTTCTTAAAAAAATATATACTCAAACCAATTAATTGATTATCAAAATAGTTGCCAACTAAAAAATTAATAAATTAATTGCTGCAGCTCTTATCACAACTATAAAATAAACAAAATTCCTACTACTTTCATTTATTTATCTGTTTTATTTTTCTTTCTTCTATTCAAGCACCACGTAAAATTCCATCAAAACGTTATACTGCAACTGCATTATGTGATATTGTATATCACATGAACAATTACAGCTGCCTTGGCCCACATACACTATTGTTTAGGTCAGCCTTGATGTCATTATTCTTTGTGAAAAATACCTAAGGGAGTGTCTATATAAAGGACTTCTGCTGTGTGAAAGCCTGACCCTCTGGTTAATAAAAAGCCCACAAGCTATATGTTACGACTGCTTCATAATACTGTTAAATGATTGGAAACCACACAGGGCCACATGGCATCTTTCAAACTTCAGGCAAAAAAAAACAAAAAACATACTAAACTGGGTTATAGTATCGCACGGTCAATTTGAAATCCCTCCAGAGGGATTTGTGCATGAATTCAGTTGTTTGTTCCCATTAGCCTGAGCAACTCTGTGGCCCATTTATGAACTAATACACACAAAGTCATATGTGACTGGCAAAGTGTGAGGACTTCATGCCATTGATGCTGTGAAAGTAAACGGACATGAAGCATTTATGTTTATCAATCATTCATGGATTTCGTTATTTTGTATTCATTTGCAAATCCATGTAGCACATCCTTTGGGAAGAATCCTCGTGTTCACAACTTCATTATGGGCATATTGTGTTAATCATTTCTGTGTGTGGCATTACTCTCTCTGTCAACATTAGGAGTAGGATGTAAAGGCTGTCAGAAGAATGTCAGGAAGAGGGCGTAAGTATCGTCTATATTTTAGATAAAAGGCAAGCACTGTATTTAATGTATCACAAGACATATAATGTAGAGCTTGTTGCACATTATGTATCTTGCATAAGCAGCACAGGGGCTAATACGATACGATACAACTTTGTCAGTTTGCACTGAAATTCATTTAGCATCCTTCAGCAGTTCTGTTCAGTTTTGTTGAATACTCAATTCTGATCGGTCAATCACGGTGCTGTACAGTCTGTTATTTCTTTATAACAGACCGTTGCTATGTATAACAGACAATATAACAGTTCTGATCTTGTACTCTGGCAGGCCGTTTTTGTGTCAAATTATTGATTTCTTAAGTGAGTAGCTGTGTATTAAATGGGATAATGTAAAGCTAGCAGGTCATTGTTGTGATACAAACCCCTTCAAGACCGCTTCGCGTCGGTGTTCGGCAGTCGCCCTGTTGGGGTTTACTTCACAACAATGACCAGCTCGCTGTACATTATCCCTTACATATCCTCTGGATTCGGATCTTATTTAGCAGCACACTGTTTTTGGTTCAGCAACAGGATGGAATGATGTATACAATAATTCTTCAGCCTTTTGCGTTTAAATGAAGGGACTCAAAATGGCCTATTGGAGGGCAGAAGTTGGTATTCTCCGTTTAAAAAATTGCGCTTAGTCAGAAGAAACACTGTTAGCAAGTCTGAGCATGCTCTTGTTGTGAAGCATGTGTTTTCTTCGTCCTTGGAGTGCTATAAAAATGTACTGTACACAACGTTCTGTTGAGACACCCCTTACTGACTCTTGGGATGTGGTTCGTGGTCTCTCCTATTGTAATTACAATATAATTGTCCTACTTACACTTAAAATAATGCACCAAACACTGATGGATTTAGCGTGCTTACAGGTAATGTCCATGACAATGCATAACCCAAACCTCTGTAACAATGGAATTAATCCGAACAGAATAATGACACCTACTCAAATTGCCTGCGTCTCAGATGAAATTGTATGAGGTAAAAACATTACAATTTGTCCTCTACGGTTGGCATATGTGCGCACATTTGTTTTCAAACGGTAAGTAGATTCATTTTCTATGTGTTTTTAAAAAAATATAATTTAGGGGTAAAATCCCTCTTCAGGTGTAAGTTAAGACTAGCATGAATGAGCTCTATGATCCTTCTGTTGCTGGTGTCTCAATCATGCTAATGTTAATGTGGGGAGCTACAATGCATTCTCATTTCAGCTCATCATAAGAAAATGTGAATGTCACGGAGAAATAAAAGGAAGAAAAAAAACAAGAGAAAGCAAAAATAACTCAAATTGTCTTTGCAGGTGTTCCGAATATTTGCATGTATACACTGTTTCCGGCAGAGAGCTGATTACCTCTCGCTTCCATCTCTCATTTCCTTTCCCTTGTTTTACTCAGATACTGTGTAATGACTAAACAGCAGTTAGGTCCAGATCACTGCTCCACATATCGAAACTCTGGATTCAAACTGTGATTTATAAAGCAAATACACAATATTTACTATGGATTTGTGATACAGGCTTTTTTTTTTTTTTTTTTCTTGCAGTCTTATGTAATGAATGCATATTTATTCTGAACCATATCAGTGGTATAAAGGGGAGGGAGTTAATTGAATTACTTGACTGACTCAAAAAAGTCTAATTTCACCCCTGACTTCCTGCAGTATTGAGCCTTTAGTTAAATGACATCTTTGTCTTTCATTGCACGTAAGAATTATGTTATTGGAGTTCTAAAAACAGACACCTCGTCTCCTAGAAATTATGTTTAAATGCTTCAACATTTGTTTTACCAGTTAGTTTTTTACATGTGTAATCATTGCTGTTTAGATTATGTTCAATGGCAAAACATTTTCCCAGTGAAGAAAGTGTTTTTGCATCTTGCAAGATATGTTAATTACCAGCATTTCCAGAAAAAAACATATTTCAGATTGTAGTAGTAGGGACAGGGTTGACCATAAAAAAAAATATAATCAGCTGCTACAAAACTGGTTTGAATATTTTTTTTTTACATTTTTACAAATGCTTATTTTAAATGATTAAAGCTCTGGGAGGACTGCATTCAATTAAATAAACAGGACAAGAGACAAAGAGCAAAAAAATAAATAAATAAAATGACATCAGGTGAAAGGAAATCATTAGAGTTATCGGATATGGTTTGTATTTATCTAAGTGGATCCAAAAATTAAAGTGGAAAGAAAAAGAACAAAAAACATTTACCTAACCATGATAGACAAACATTTGCTTACCATCAAAAAGGCTTGAGTGAGAACATATGTGTGTGTGTTTGTAGCTGGGTTACCCCAGATACCAAAATAACCCGTTGTGCAAAACAGTTGGTTGATGTAGACTCAATGTTATTTCAAGGACCTCCCCAAAGAGAATTGTGCAAAATGGGAGAAAAGTCCTTCATGCTTCATTCTGGAAGATAAAACAAATTACATTTATTTGGAAGACCTTGACCGCAAACTGCAACTGCTCTGCAGTTTTCAATGTTCAGATTTGTTGTTTTTTTTGCCGCAGTTTGGTATGTTTCCCTTCTCTTGGTTTAATCTGAAGTGACATTGATCCTTCTCAATATGCATGCATTAGCAACAGATAGATGATTTTCGAAATTAAGAATTACGCACAAAGAGGCTTTTCATTTGAGCGGCATCAAAAGAATTTCTACACATGCCAGTTGCATATTGAGCATTTTTGCTGAAAGGCACCTTCATAGTGGCATACGTGAACTTTGCTAATAGAGCTTCTGATGATGAAGAGGAGAGCTGGAGAGTCCAAATGAGAATGGAAGTAGGATGGGGCGAGAAAAGATGGAGAGGCTTGTGTCTTTTAGTAATCCACCCACCGTAGAGACGAACAGGGAACGAAAAGCGAGATCAAGACGAGAGAAGAAAGTGTAATGATGTAGTTAATAGCTGCTGGTTGTGAACGCTTCACGAAATTGCCACCAACAGTTTTTTTCCAACAACATCAAACACACACCAGACCATTAATTTGTGGAATCCTATTAAACCAGCCGAGAGGTCCTATAAACAAGACAGCGTACTGTTTCATGTTCATTTTGCCTTCCATGCCTTTGATGCTACTAAGCGTTAGTCAAGTACGCATTTCAAACACTCGATAACTACCTAGGACTGTGACCATTGCCACATACATTCTACAACTCCTGTAGAGGATGAGGATGAATTGCATTGGGGATGCAAAATGGTGAAAAAGAACCGAGGCCTAAGCTGAGGGGTCGAAGTACAGATCCCAGCTTAGTGGACATCTCATTTGTTAACTTCATATGGGCAGTGTAAATACATGGATCTGACCGACTACATGTGTTCTTCTTTTTCTGCTTTAGTGTCGGAGATAAACTCTAATTTTACTGTCTGTTCTAAAATAATAATCAACAGATGGACTAAAGAGAAGACTAAAGTCACTAATTATTACTCATTATTCACAAAACTCCCCTGGTTGCCTGGCAACCTCACAATGACAAGAGCCACACATTCCCTGCTCCCAGCCAAGAAATAGTACAGTACTTAACCTTCAATAAAACCACAACTTGTCTTTTTTACACTTAGATTTCAATACAAATGAGAATATTGCACATTAATTAGTGAACCATTGAGGTGCTGCTATATTTTTAACCTTTGGACGAAGCCATGGGTGGATGGATGGGTCAAACATCTCAGGACTTTTGCCCAGGATATCGCTTTTTGTGTCCCGTAACTGGTCTCAACATGGCTGCTGGGTCACAAACTTCCTTATTTTACAGCTAAACAGTACACTACAAGATGTTTCAGAAAACATTTGAGGCGAGCAATAGGCATTACGGGAACAGAATATTGATTCAAATTTGATCATTGCTACCTAATTTGACCGTTTGATCGGAATACGCAAGTGATTGACAGCTGGCAGACTCCAGCTCGGCTCTGACTGGTTGTTTGCCTTCGGTCTGTGAAATCTTGCAGAAGCCATTAGGAGCACTGGAGGACACAGATGCACCTGATTTATTTGTTTACAGATTGCCTGTCTCATGCACTACTGTCAGGACACAGGGACCGTTTTATAAAAATATTTTTTTTTATAATTTTCTCCATTTCTACCCACTGCAGCTTTAAGTCACATAACAAACTTAACTTAACCTAAACCATGATCTTTCCCTAAACTGAACCAAGTAGCTACTTTTGTTGCCTAAACCTGAAGTTAACGTTTAGTTTCACTTTCACAACTTGGAAGGTGCAGTTTGGCCAATCTGAAGCATCAGAATGGCAGTAATAACCACTGATAACAGCCATTCAATCGGCTGATAACATTAAAAATGGGCGTTGCACCCAAAAACGTCTTTCAGAGGAGGTCGGGTTGAATGGCATGCAGCCACTCTTAGCACACACACGAGCGTGTCAGGAAAACATATTTGTAGGCCATTTTGATGACCCTCATTTTAACTGTATTCACCAGAACAAAACAACCAATTGTTGTTATTTGTTTCTAGTGAGGACAAATCTAATTTACTAATTTGTTTAAAAGATAATTATAGATGTGATAATACAAATACAAGTCTGTGTTTTTGCAATATCAAGCATGTTGTTACAGTAGTTCAGACAGAGCACTGAACTAGCTTACTGGCATCAGTTGCTTCATCCTTTACCATTACTGGCTCATTAATCAGCTGCTTGGCTACCAGATGACTAGTAACATCCAATCATAATTGTACACGGATACATGGTGGCCTTAATAACCTGACACTTCTCACTAATTACTCTGCTGATACACTCATGGCAACACTGTTTGCTGCTGCAGCCCACTCTACTACCTCAACCTCCTCCTCGTACATTGTGATTTTGGTATTGTCGACTTTATCGTGTCAGCCTGTTCGCACGAAAAAGGCGTATAAATGCCACGTTATTAGTGCAAGGAGTTTAGTGTGCAATAAATATGCCTTTTTTGATTTCCGTGTGTCATTTGTACACAGTGTGTGCAGTACTGATTGCAATCAAAATACATCCCGGTAAGAGTAGAGAAAGACCACTTATTGTGGAAGGCGGATGGGTCAAACAAACACAGGACTTTTAACCAGGAGAGCCATGTTCGAGACCGTTGTTTTGTAAGTTATGTTAGTGATGAGTGATAATTGCCACATTTTTTTTAATGATGTTTGTGACATATTTTCTGTAGTTGCGTTACTTTGTTTCCATACATATTTTTCTCAGTTTACTTACTTATTTTAAGCACAACGATGATGTTTTCTTGCCTAAACCTAACTGCGTACGTTTGCGTGGCGTACAAATGACAAGCGAAAAGCGGTATTTATAGGCTTCTTAAGAGACTGGGTTTATCATGTAGTGTATGTGTGTGGTGTGAGGAATCATCTCTGTTGCCCTGATTCTTTCCTCAAAGAGCAGAGCCTTTTCTGGTATAATTATTTGCTAAATATGGTCACTTCCTTGATGTAAATGCATCTGACTGAACTGATTACTTGCTTTTATTTCCAAATCCAAACCATTTTCCATCCATTTTTTACTGCCTTACACCATTTTAAATGAACCCTTTATATAAAATGGTGTCTCTCTCCCTTTTTTTTTTTTTTTTTTGTTTGCCTTTTAGCAAATCTTGTCTTGGAATAAAAGGAAAGCAGCAACATGCAGTTTTACCATTTTTATTTATTTATTTTTTTACATATTTTAGCCTACTGTGGCAATTCAAACTCAGGCCAAGTTTGTAAAAACCGTGAAATACTGCAGTGTGGAAAAAAAAGACAGCTAAAATGTTGAAGGAAGGTTAGTTTTGTTTAAAAAAAGCAATTACTTTATTGATTTGTAGCTCCAATGAATATCACTACACCTCTGATAAGGGAAAGCAAGGACAAGTCAGAAAGAGAGAGAGAGAGAGAGAGAGCATGATTTGCAGGAGGGTTTGCTGACATGAAGACTGCTGATCCCTTTTGTACTGCTATTTGTCATAACACTGTTGACAAGAGACTCCTCTTCACACAGAAAACAAGGAATGCCTGGATTCACATTGTGTACATAATGAGGCATGCACATACTGTTAATACACGCTGTGCATACACGCTCACACACACACACACACACACACACACACACACACACACACACAAATGAAACAGAAGATAGAAGAGCCACCAGCTACGCTAAATCCTGCTCCTCATGACACAGTCGCTTTCCGTCAATGACATGCCTGCATGGGCTTTTTAAAATTATAATCACCACTGTAGCTGCAAACAATGTGTCTCCACATTCATGCATAAGCTCCATTTTTTTAATTACACACTTAGTTCTTTCACACTTTAACTGCTGATGTGCTACGACATGTTTTTTTTCTAATTTGGGTCTTATTTTTGAGGTCATCATTCCTCTCAGTTATGATCCAACATAAACTCATGAAATGGCTTTTAAATAGCACATTACAAGGACTTTCTGCATCTCATGAGAGTGCATTTTAGCCTTTTTGCATGTAATTTGTACACGTCTTTTGCGTGTCATTTTTCAATACAAAAGGCTTAGACAAAAAAAAAAAAAACACTCACTTTGGTTTAGGCAACAAAACCACTTAGTTAGGTTCAGGAAAAACATCATGATTGGGCTTAACATAAGTATGTAAATTAATTGTAATCTAAGTAAAATATGTATGGAAACCAAGTAACAGAAGTACGGAAAACACGTCACTAACGTAACTTCAAAATAGCACAACAACACTTAGGGACATGAACACCGGTTTTTATTCTTTGTCACTAGCTCTGAACGTAGCACATTTACGCAGATTTAATGGACATTTACAATAGTTTGGATATTATATTATTATTTTTGTTAATATAACATTTGCTTTTGTTGTCTGTTTCAAATTGTCGTGGTGAGACTGTATTTTTTACCTTTTTAATCTGAGAGTTCTTGATAATTGCCCACTCCCATGTTAAGTGTATTAAATACTTGACACATCTCTGTTTAAGGTACATTTTGAACAGATAAAAAATATGTGATTAATCGTGATTAGCTATGGACAATCATGCCATGCCTAATCATAACGCTCAGAAGTGATGGTCAAATCATGAAAATTATGGGGGTTAATGAAATTACTTTCGAGCTAAGAGAGGCAACTTCACACTGTGGTGGCTCTAAACAGTGATGGTAAAAAACAACTGTTTGCAACAAAGTCTTTTAAACCTTCAAGAATTCAAAGACATCATTAAATGTCTCCGTCTTTATATCTTTGTGACGATGTCAAAAAAGCACGATAAAACTGTGCCGTTATTGGTGATACTTTGCTCTTAAATTTTTGATTCATGACTCCCTTTGCACTGAGAAGGTATCACTCACTGACACAAGTTATATATTTGGGAGCCTTCACCAGAATTCTCTCTTTCAGTTAAAGGTGGTGGCATGCTTGTCTTCATTTCAGGCCCATTCCACAATGCAATATTTTGTTTAGATGTCACAATCTTGCTGAACTATAAGTATAACTTTCTTGTCATGGAGAGTGGAGCAGGTGGAGCAGGAGACTATAGGCAACAGGAACTTGGAGAAAATAAAATCCGGTGACTGAGTTGAAAACCAGGATTTAAATACGACCTAATCTGACGAGAGGATAAAGTGCAGGTGGAGAAGCACAGGTGAGAGGAATGCAGTGATGAGGCAGCAGAATGTACAGTGAGCCGATTGGCTGGGGAAAAACACTGGGAGCAGAAAAGGAGCTGATTAGTTGGGAAGAACTAGCGAGAAGTGTGTACAGGTGAAAGTAATCAGGGCGGGGCAGAGAATCAAAACTGGCGGGAAACACAAAGGCCGGAAGTAAAATCTAACAAGTAAATCCAGCTTACAAAATAAAACAGGGAACGTTAAATGAATGCAAGAAACAAGGACTATAACAGAAAATCCAAAAACCTACCAACCAAAATCCTCTTCTTGACAAATCAGAACTAATTATAGAACACTATAAATATATATATAATTTTAGATAGTGAAAGTCTTAACAAAAAACCGAAGGACTGTGCCCACATCATATCTCAGGCCATCTATATAAAATATAGTCAAACACTCTGCCGAGTCTGTTTCATAAAAGCTGCTTCCGTGGACCTCTGGCCCCGATAACTCCCCCATCACACACTTGTCAGAAGCCATAAGCTCTGCGTTGGATGAAGTCCTCGTCACTGCAATCGCTGCTGGTGATCAAGAGGAGGAGGCTGCTCTGCTTCTGTCCCGGAGACACATTCAACCTCTGAGTGGAGGACGATAGAGTTGTCTCCACCATGACTCTGTCATTGAACGAGGCATTCATGCGTGAGAGAAAAACGCAGTTCGATGAAAACTGTATCTCGGTATACACTTCTGCTCTCTCTGGGTCTGCTCTGCTTTGTGTTTGCAAAAATAAATCTTTACCATAATAATTTCCAGACACTAATACATTGATTATAAACAAACAAGACCATTGCGCTGAGGATCAACGGCATTCTACATTACATACAACAAGGTCAGATTGGATTTGTTTACGTATGCCAGGAAAGTGGAGGGGCTAAAGGGGAAGTGCTGAAATGTGTTCTGCATTTAAAGAAACAGATCACCAACAATAAATGAAGTGTGAAATGAACCTGCATCCATTGGCTAATTGTTTATTGTAATTATACTAAGGCACAATAGTCAAAGAGTTTACCTTATTTTACTTGCCCAGATATCCCATTATCCTCAAATTGCTTGAAACAACCTATGTTTGTTGGGATTTTATGACTACAACAATCGCACTGTCCTGCTACTGTTATCGGCCCTCTCTTAGTAGCCTAAGTGGAATTAGTGCGCCATTGTCACACCTTGCATCTGAGAGACGACCGTTATTATTTGCATGGCTCGCCTTAGGGCTGCGTAAAAGATAAGTGCATTAAAGTTAAGTAACTGGTCATAGAGTCAAAGAGTGGAGCTTTCTTGTAAACAAACAACATTGTCAGTGCATCAAGGTCTAACAAACATGTTGAATGCTATTCCTCTCTCATAAAAACATTTGCATATTATTGAATATTTTAAATCCTGCATTGTTTACATTCATGTTCACATTGTTAGACAGACTGTTGACACTGCACACTGCATGCAGAGATAAAAAAAAGTCATCCCACTCTGGAAGATTTTTCCCAAAAAATTCTAAAAATGTAAAAATGTGAGAGTATTGGGAGATGTTAAATTATAACGCTATCATGATGCCTTCAAATGTAATCTTGTAAAATGTAGGTTTTGGCGAGAAACTTGAATGAATACAGTTGTTTGAAGGAAATGTTTTCACAGCAATACAAAATAGATATAAGATAAGGAAAAAAATACCTGTTTAAATTCCTAAAACTAGCTCTAAACAGCGTATAACATATAATTAGAACTACTAATGCCAATTTTCTTTTGATAATCAAAGCAAATATTTAAATAAAAGTACAATAATTTATTTCCTACTCATTTGAATTGTGTTTTTTTTATGCAAATAATGACTGAAGCACACCGCTTAACCATGCAGGAGACCTGAACAGCGATCTCCTGGATGTAAGCCCTGTGTTTGTTGGACCCATCCACCACCACCACTTCCGCCCACCCTGTGTGTCTCTTTCCACCTTCCCTGTGCATTTACTGTTGCTACAGATGGGTTTACATTATAGGTAATGGCACATTATAGCACGCCATTACAACAGCATTCCGTGTCATGAGCATATCTCGCTCCTAAAGGGTGCCTTGTGTGGCGGTATCGAACGCCGACGGCCATGACAAGCCTCTGTATTTGACGCCCTGGGAATGAGAATGGGCTGCTCAAACACATTGACAACAGACCTGTCTGCGAAAGACACACAAATATTCAAATCCCAAAATTAAATAGCGACTACCCAACAAACAAATATACAAATAGTTAAATGTTCAGGTCCAGCCCTAATTGTAACATCATGTCTCTGCATTCTATTCATACATATTTACATAAATTTGAGACACTAATCACTCTGTAATTACAAGAGATGACTCCTTCCATCACACAAAGTCAATGAAATAGCCAGTGGGCTGACAGGAGAAAAGAGAGGAGAAAACACGGGAGATGAGGCGTGATATAAAAGTTATGGCCCATGAAGAAGAAGAAAGGAGGATCTGACATTTTGACTAATATGCTACTGTCTGCGGATATGGCTCGACTACAGAGCACACGGAACAGGAGCCTCTCACGTTCACAGGAACGATTTCACAACACCACAAGCTCCTAAATTATTAAATGAAACACGCTTTCGTTTTCATTTTACACCCATTTTTACCTCTGATGCGTGCGTAACAGCAGAAACTGCACAACAATATCTCTAATTTGAGCTCATGCTATCAGCGTGAACAAGAAGAGAAGTCAATACAGAAATGCTGTTAATTGCTTTCGTTGAGTCTTTTTTCAGATATACAGTACCGAGGTGTAACTGGTAGACGAGGAAATATGCAACCAGCTGACTGCTTTCAGTATAAAGCCACAAAGCTTTTAGGAGATTTGCGACCCTCGCCAGGAGAAGAAAAAGAATGAAAAGAATGAAATTAATGTATCACAGTGGAAGTTGTATTGTTATAAATTCTATTCCTGTTTTCCACTGCTTTGAAAACCGCCATTATGACTGACATAGCAGGTGCATTTTTCTGCAATTACAGCAGAGGTAATATTGTTAAGAGCCTCCTTTTCCTGTTTTTCACTGCTTTATAAACCGCTGATTCCATTAATGAATTGTTTTTTCTTTTTCTTTCTTCCTTTCTCAGAGGATTTGCAGTTTGAAAATCAAATTTTTTTTACAATGCGTCACTTTACACCGCTGTGACAGGAAGCTGTAATTCTCCCAAGCTTTTAAATCTGTCCTTTTAATGCAGACCAGACAGAAGACGAAAGGTTGTTAGTGTAAAAATCAAACCTGTTATAACTTCCACTCTGAATGGCACTCCATTAAAATTTCCATTTTTTAAATTATGATTAGAACTGGCTACAAGCTGTTCTGGTGCAGCGACCAGCCAGCAGGGGGGGATAAAGCTCTGGTTCCTCTTGTGACCCCCCCTCCTATGTGCTGAAACTCCTCCGGTCCCACCGCCACCCCCCCCCATCCCCGACTCCCTCTCCCCTGCCCCCTGACGGGAAAGGCCAACTGAGCTCTGGAGAATATTTATGAGCGAGGGAGAGCAATTGGTTTGAGATCATTCGACAAGGGAGGGAGGGAGAGAGAGAGAGAATGGGGGATGGTGAGAGGGAGGGAGAGAACAAGGAGAAAATAGAGATAGACGTGGAGATAAAGGCAGAGACAGAGGTTGGATTTCGATGTTTTTATTAAAACTGCTTTTAACCGGGTGGTTAATTAAAATTAATTACTTAGCGCTATTCGTCCGTCTCCATCTCAGTATGTGTATGTGCTTGCATACATGCTGGACTGGATTATCCATATATGGCATAGGGCGAGTGACCAGGGTAACGAGCCAATTTGCAGTGCTGGGGGGGGGGGGGCCCCAAATGATTAAGACAACAACTAGACTTTTAAAGGTATGATATGCAAGAATTAACTAAAAAACAATGTATAGACTGATACAAAATAATCCCTCTCAATCATCACGTATGCCCCACTAGAAGTGTGTGATGGTGTCTGTTTCTGCAGAGACCCTGCCCCCTGCCTGTGTTCTCTCTTTTCTTATTATTTTGCTTTACTCGGGACGCATCTGGGCGTCTGCAAACAGCCTCTGGGCCCCACGTGGGGGTGTGAACCCCTAATCAATAACATCGTTCAGGGTGTTCAGCCCGCTCAGGTGTTCGAATTTCGCCGCTTCCGATACCGAGGCACAAGTCTCCACATACAAATAGGCCATATTTCACGTACGGGAACGGGTTGTGTTATGTCCATGTGTTCCAGTGATCCCTCTGCTCCTCTCTGTGTTGTGATTACAGTTATGATTGTTATGTGTTTGTAGTTTGAGGAGAGCAGCGCTGAGTCACAGCCAGCAGACAGGAAGCACTGCATTCATTCAAAATCCGGCAACTAGGCACCTTACCGTGGGGTTATGCCGAGTTGTGTGGAGTTAGTAGTATATTTATTTTCGTTTGAGAATGAAGCCGCCATGAAACAATTAGAAAATAACGTTTTATTTCTCCGATTCGCTGCTTTGTTCTTACTAATGCCGCTCTCTCTCTTCAGTCACTCTCTATAGCTTGCTTGACCATCGCTTCTCTCTCTCTCTCTCTCTCTCTCTCTCTCTCTCTCTCTCTCGCCTGGTTGAGCTGTTGACATGTGGCCAGCTTTGAAAGCTGTGTGTTTACAAACAGCAACCGACAACGGTTACATATTATACGTTTAAAATATGTGTCATATGTTTTATATATATTACTTAATGGAAGACATGCAAACAGGTACAAAATGAACTGCTGATACAATATATGACAGTACATGACATGAGTATATATAAAGGAAATTAATTGCAATTGATTGGGTGTAGGTGCTCGCATCACCCTCCTCCAAATCACGGCCGACAAATTCAAAAGGGACAGGCATCAGCTATGTGGTTGTGCTAAACGAAAACTAAAAAAAAAAAAAAAATCACGGAACATGAGTCAATATTTACCCTCAATCGCAAGCTGTCAAAATCAGCAGGGTTAGGCCCGTAGAAACAGTCGGGGCCAAAAGTTCTATTTACAACCATGAAAAGGAAGCACCGAGCTAAGTGACGTGTTCTGTCCGTCTGATCTTCTGCACTCTGTTTCAGCATTGGACCCTCTACCCACAACAAACAGTGCTGTCCATGGTTCTGAAACAACAGCTCAGCCATAGTCGCATCATGAATCTCGGCCTATATTGTTTTTATTTTGGCTATTTTTCTAAAGCTTAAACAGAGGGGGGACAAATAAAACTGAGGGTGCTAAGCCCCCTTAAGACCCCTCATGGCGCCGGGCCCAGCATGTACTATAAATTCATGTTGTCTTTATTCCCATAGGTAGACTTTTTTACGTGTGGGAGGAGGTGGGCACTTCAAGTTTGGTCACCCTAGGGCACCACACTGTGTTAATCCAGGTCTGCATACATGCTCTTCTTTTCTACAGCTGCAAGGGCCAAAAATCTGCACAAGCATTAAGGAAAACTGTTCAAATTGAAGATATTTTGGTTGCTACTCAGTTCTACAACAGGCCAGTTTGGGTTTTGAACTAATATTTAGGACCATAGACTCTATAAAATATGGACGTAGTCTCTGTGACGTCACCTATAGGTTTCTGAAAGTGGGTGGCTCCGGCCATCGCCATCTTGCCGGTTATGACACGGCCTAACTCCCAAAAATGGGCAAATAGATCGTTGGTGAAGCTGAGACAGGCCCGAGGGATGCAGCAGAGCAGACAGCTAGCAGGTAGCGGTGAGCGACCTGAGACGGCACCCAACTGTCACTCAAAGGGGCCACACCCTCAGTTATGCCTAACTTTAAGCCTCAATATAATTTAAACGGGCGTGATATATAAAAATCCAACCTCGTACAGTTTTCATGAATGTAAATATTATCTATCGAGACCAAAACCGTTTTTAACCAGGTTGTAAACATGTTTATTTCTGCTGTGACAACCCTTTCTCATCGGAAGGTGTATAAAAAGCACGACATTACAACAGCATTCCGTGTGTCTTGAGCATTTTTGCGTGTTGTTTGTACACCGCTTTTCAATTGTCATTTGTATGACACACATCAAAACTACAATAATGTCCGCAGTTAGGTTGAGGAAAAACGTCATGGTTGGGCTTAAAATAGGTATGCAAACTAAGTAAAATACATAAGGAAATAACGTAACATAACTACAGAAAACATGTTACAAACATCACTAATTTAACTAACATAACTAACTTACAAAATGAAACACTGGTCTCCTGCTTGAAAGTCCTATGTTTGTTGCACCCCCTACGCCTCCCCTTCCTGCCAACCATAAGCGGACACGTGTGAATCAAGAAAGGCGTTCTTATTGCTTGCTAAATGCCTTGCGCATTATCGTGGCATTCAAACGCCTTTTAGGTGCGAACAGCCTGGCTGTTTAGTTGGACATTTGAACACTGGGGTTTATGGGGATTGACTCGCTTTTAGAGCCACCCTCAAGTGGCCATTGGAAGAGCTGCAGTTTTTTTGGCACTTCCGCATTGGCTTCACTTCTCATCACCGCAGGTTGCCGCTTGATTACAACATGTAGCGGTGCCAAATCAAGAGCCAATAAGACTTTTACTGACCCATAAAAGGACCATACTGTAATATGTCTGCAAGAAGCAGAACAGTGTTGGTGATCAATACAAATGACCCAAAGATCACTTTTCACCTGGATTTTCCTGGCTTTCAAATTCACGAATCTGTTTTGGAACAAAAGGAACTGCGCAGCTCGTTGCTTTTTTGAAGGCACTTCTGATCTCTTCAGTTCTCAACTGGCATCCTCGACTGCTCAGCGATGGATGACGGTGCTTCGGGTGAAAGATATTTAAAGCCTAAAAAGACTTTGCTTTTTTTTTTTTCAAGGCAAGGAAAGCAAATGACAACGCAGGAACATTACTCCACTGTTTAACATGGTGATATTATTCCTCCTCAGTTGAGCTTCTATTGGATTTTTTACTCTAATTGGTCAGCTTACTTTTCTTTTGAGGAAACTGAAAAGGCCACTGTAGCTCAAGGAGAAAGGAGGGTTATAGACTTGTCAAGTTTGCATTTCTGGATATTTGTTGATAGAGGTCAATAGAAGTCACACTGGAGGTTACAGAATGATACAAAGGGTTTATTGCTATAGTTTTGGAAATGGAATTGGTCAGACAATGTCTGTGTGAATTTTAGTAATGCAAAACTGTGAATATCTGTTAGACTTTCATGCCGAGGGTGGGGTAGGAAGACAAAAACACGAGCGGGGAGAAAGGGAGGTATAGAGACATCCTGAGAGAGACAGAAAGAAGAGGCCGGCAGAGAGGCAGCGATGGGAGGATGTGATGGATGCGGGGAAGCCAACAGCGCTACGGTCTCTATCTTTTGCCTGGCATTGTCACTCCTGTCAGCTGCTAAATGCCAGTGTCAGTCAAAACCTCTGTTCAGCTGGCACCACTCCTCCACTTCACGGCTGCGTACGCTCCGCCAGCATCGCTCTCATCAACGGGCATCACAACACTTTACCTGGCACAACACACACGGCCACTCAAGTATGCACGCCCAGTCACGGTCGGCTTATTGTTGTTGTTGTTGGCTGGAAACAACGTTTCATAAAATTAGAAAAAACATTGTTTTTGGCTATGCATGAAAAATGAATTTTGAAAAGGTTTCACTAGATTGGAGGGAATTTTTTTTAACCTCTAGAGGACCATGACACCCTGAAGTCAAATTCCACTAATGAAACACTGTCTAAAAATCATTTTATCAGTCTGAGTTTCTGTGTTGAGTTTAAATGCTTCAGAGGCGTTTCTATCCTAAAGAGAATAAAGCTCAGGAAGAAATACCAACACACACCCACGCTTGCATACACAAAGATGACTTAACAAATGAAGAAAGCCTGCTGGGTACAGTTGAGGTTTACAGATGTAAGACTATATGATTTGCTCGTGTGCGTAGCCTAAAATCTTTCACTTTGGTGGAATGTGTGAATTGACAAAATCAGCAAGATTCAGAATCCTGTTGAAATAGTGTTGTATACAATTTCATGCCATATAGCTGATTGACAATGAATATCTTGTGAACTCATACGTGGGAGATTGCATCTTGAAACGCTGTCCTGTAATCCTGTAATTTTCACTCTCTCGTCTCCAAACGAAACCAAAGATGTGTTCGTGCCTTCAAACAATACCCTGCTGCTTCTAAAGCACACACCCACCGCACTTCACACCACACACTTCTGAAGCCATCCTGTCTACCCACTGTCACACATCAACTGGCTCAGTCAGATATCGGTTACGTCCCGCTGCTTTGCCCAAAAACCCCTCCTGCGGTATCTCCACTTTGAGTTCCCACTGATACGGAGCATTCGGATGGTTTGTATCGTACTCGAACCATATGTCTCTGCTGCCCACAAAAACAAGGGAGGCGGAAACAGCCAGTCGCACCCAAAAGGAAGCTGTCATATGCAGAGCTTTAAGCATTTGGATGCAAAAAACTCCACTAAGTAATCGTCTCAATGCTTCATCCCACAGTTTGCCACCTACTAAGTCTGCATCTTTTACAGTCTAAAGAAAAGTATTGTGTGGTATCTTGTGTATACTTTTATAAAAATCCTGTAGGAATGCCTCTTTTCCTCCAAGCAAGGCCATTAGAAGACATTAACACAATGGTCCATTTCAAACAAAGGCATATCAGCTTTGCAGACGATGCAGAACACTTTCTCTCACCTGTATATCTTGTACTTGGTGGTGAATCCTTGCTGGTAGCGCTCTGTGAAATCAACAAACTCCTGGGAGTGGTGAAAGGGGCCCTTGTCCGACAGGAGCCAGCCCAGTTGCCCGACGGAGCCGCTGAAGCCAGCTCCGGCAGGGTCCACCGCCCCGGCCCCTACTGACACCCTGCAGCAGCTCTGGAGCAGGCTTAGTGTTAACCACTTCCATAGAAACATGAGGGCCGTCAGTCTAATGGAGATGCACGGGCCACTCATGCTGCTTCCCCCGGCCCCGGTGACTCCTCATTCTCCCTGCACTCTGGATGAGTCCTGGAGAGGAAGAGGAAGAGAGGAAGAAGAGTTGGAGCACACAGAAGTAGCAGTATAAGGTTGTAATTTTGGTTTGAGTGGGATGAAGATGAACAAGAAAGAGGTGCGTTTCTCCAGTAGAGGTGGGTCATCAGAAATGATGGCAAAGGGGTCACTAGTTTTAGAGGTTATATATTTTATCATTATTTTATTTAAAAGGGATCATGTACAGTTTAAAACATAAATGTCAATTGATGCACCGTACACCAGATTATAGCTTTAAAGCTAATTCACATCTGTAAGTCCATTGGCAGGTCAAAACAAAGAAACATATTACAGTCATAAAAGAAAAGACATACAAAAGTTTACATGGATCACAAAGTATGCTTGTCAAGTAAAAGCAAGTCATGAAGACCATGGAATAAAATAAAGATCAGTGAGTACAGAGCTGAGCAGCTTTCAACAGACGTTTTAAGTTGGTTTTGAAAATGTTAAAGTGTTTACATAATAAAGCAAATCATATTTTAGAAAAAATGAATGCATTTTTAAATTGAAATTGGATGTTATAGAAGGTTTTACCTTATTCTGTAAGTCCGTGACTGGTGGTAATTAGTGTCCGCAAAATCCCCAGATAGTACCATGAAGTTCGGCGTATAATAAACTCAGCACCATTGGCAAAAGGACCCACTTTTTTTTTTTTTGGAGAGGATTATCACCACAAATGCACAAAAACAGACGCACAATTAGGAGCAGCGCAACTTGAGCGAAGATGACATCCAAACCTCTTCAGAGCCTCCTTTTTTTTTTCTTCACAGTGGCATATTTCCAGCGGAGAGCCTTTTACAGACGATGCGCAGTAGGTATAAAGGCAGGTATATAGGTCCTCCAATCCAACGGAATGAGTCGCTGAACGCAGCAGGACACGATGCTTCTAGGTCAAACCTTCCAGGTAAAGACCAATTATACAAACACACACCCTTTTTTTTGGATTCAGGTGAATGTTTGCAGGGACCAAAATGACCACCCTGCCCCTCTAACTCATTTCTGCTCCTCTATGTTGGAGAGAGATGCGCTCCGGACGCGTGCAGAGCGCACGAGAAGCCGGCTGACATTGCTGCTGCTGACTGGTGCCTGGACTCCCAGCGCACTGGATGTGTGAATGGCATTTCGCAGCTCTCTCTCTCTCTCTTTCTCTCTCTCTCTCTCTCCCTGTACCAATTTAATTTATTCCAGCAGCGAGCGCACTCCCGGTTGGCTGAGACGGAGGAAGTGAGAGTAGGAGGTGATGTTCAGAGCTGAGGAGGAGGAGGAGGAGGAGGAGGAGGGTCAAGTTTGGATGAGGTGATGGTTTGGTTTGGAGGATGCTGGATGTGCTGGAGTCAGATGCCTCATTTTTGGGAACGCGACAGAATAAGTTACCTGCTGATGTTGATGTTAAATGCAGGATGGAGAGAAAAACAAATCAGTACAGATCAACTCCAGTGCCTTCATATTTACAGTCTTAATTCTTCTTTCTTTTTTTTTCAAAAATGGCAAAATCATTATGTCATTGTCATGAAAACTTCATGGGAAAAAAAAGTTGAGCTATTCAACTATGAAAAAGGTATCAATTGATTTCATAAATACATATCCTGGAACTCATGTTAAACGCAGGATGGAGAGAAAAGGAGGAGGAAATCAGGATAAAAAATCAGCATATATCAACTCCACTGCCTTCATATTTTACAGTCTAATTTCTTCTTTATCTTTTTTCAAAAATGGCAAAAATCAATTTCCTAATATCAAATCTTTATGAAGAAAAACTTCATGGGGAAAAAAAGTTGAGCTAAAGGCATCAATGTAAATTGATTTTAATAAATGAATATCCTGGGACTCAATATGCTAATTGTAAGATTGTTAAATTGGATATTATCTTAGTGCAAATTAATCTTAATAAGAAAAAAACGTCTGAATTTGAATAATGATTTTAATGATGGTTGTGGTGATGATGACGATCATGAAGTGTGTTATTCAGCCCCCTGCAGTTATTCTCGTTATCTCCTTTTGCCCTCTTCTTCCTCCTCCTCCTCTCCTCTTCCTCGCCGAATAATCATCACTTTCACCATCAGCAAACTTAATTAGATCGGCTCTGCGTCGGACACTGAGCGTGGATCAGAGAGAGAGAGAGAAGAGAGAGGCAGAGCAGAAGAAGGGAGGGATGTGGTGCTGCTGCCTTTCAGCTTTCTTTTTCCTGCAGACGTTCAAAGGGAGGGTTTTTATTCAGGGATTGGATTAGAGAAATGAACACCATTGAGTCGCGAGATTCACTGGCTCCCCCCAAACTCAAAGAGAAACTCAAATCCCGTGGCAGAGCGACTCCCAGATTCACGGAGTGAAAGAATGACTTGATTTGTCACGGTTTCATCATCACGTCTTGGGATTGGGTGGCTTTTCTTGTGACCTCTGCCTCGCAGCCATGATGACTTGTGAAGGACAAGACACTTTTTGGTTATTTTTTTCTGGATGAGGATTTTTCTAAGCTGCATTGTAGCAAGTTTGCTTGCAAGGACAGGTTAACATTTTTTGTTTTAAGTTTTGAATAAAAGATGATTTTTTTTAATGGAGAAAGCATCACGGCTCATTACTTTCATGCATTCACATTGCAATTTTAGGCAGTTTTTGGAAACCCTGTTTTCAGGTTCCAGAGCACCAAAAACTCAGCAGAGTGGAGTCCCAGCAGCTCATATCTACTTTTTCAACATAAATCATTCATCATTTTTTGTGTGTTTGTGTGTGAGAGATAAAATGTGTTTGCATGTGTAGCCTACTGTGTTTTTTGTGACCTCTGCCTTGCAGCCATGATGACTTGTGAAGGACAGACACTTTTTGGGGTCTATAGTGTTGTTTTTTGTTTGGAAGAGGATTTTTCTAAACTGCATTGTAAGCTGGCCATTTCAAGTCTGTGCTTGCAAGGACAGGTTAAAGTTTTTGTTTCTTAAGTTTTGAATAAAAGATGATTTAATGGAGAAAGTGTCTCGGCTCATTACTTTAATGTATTCACATTGCATTTTAGGCAGTTTCCTTTTTTTTTGTACTTTATTTTTTTCCCTTTTTTCAAGGCTGTTTTCATACATCCATTCCACTGTTTGCAATTACAACAGTTTATAAACCAACTTTTAAGTAGATGAGTTTACAGACAAACCCATCAAGAACACTTAAAGAAAACAACCTCAACATTCAAAACCAAAGCAAAACCAAGAAGAGAAATAACAATAATAATAATGACAAAAATAAAGAGTAGAGTTAAAAAACAACAACAATAAAGCAAACAAAAAACACACATAAACAAAAAATAAATAAAAACAATAATAATACAAGAGTAATAATAAATGAAATTAACAAATAAGTTAAGTTGGAAACGCTGTTTTCAGGTTCCAGAGCCCCAAAAACTCAGCAGAATGGAGTCCCAGCAGCTCATATCTACTTTTTCAAAATAATAATAATAATAATACATGTATTTATATAGCACTTTAAAAACAGATGTTACAAAGACAATAAAAGCAGATAAATGAAGTAAAAGATATGGTAACTGTTAAAACATATCAGACAATAAAAGCAGATAGACCAAAACAAATATGGTAACTTGCTAAAATAGAACATCACAGAACATATCAGTAATAATAGAAGCGGTAAAATGGTAAGACAAGTTGATAAAACAAATATATACAGTATATATACATAAATGTGTATAAATGTACACATGCATCCAGAAGCGGATCTATATATACATATATTTATACCCTTCTACTTATAGGCATGCTATCCTAAAAAAAAATGTTTTCAAAAGTTTTTTAAAAGTGTATACAGAGTTAGATGACCGGATCTCTATAGGAAGTGCAAATAAATCATTCATCAATTCTAGTGTGTTTGTGTGTGCGAGATAATATATGTTTGCACGTGTAGCCTACTGTGCTTGTTTATTTCTTTTTTAGTAGAGACAGTCATTGCAATAGAATTGATTGCCATGAGGGTGGAACATAAGGATACCGTAGAGACCAGATGTGAACCAACGTAACACAGGAAAAAAAAAATCAAAGGGAATGTCACAGCAAAGGGCTCATTATGGCACCAAAGAGGTGCAAGGAATGTGTAGATCTCAGCGGCTGAGCGGTGACCTATAACAAGGAGTCATCCATATGCTCTTTGAGGCCGCGGTTACAGAAGATTGCACCTTAGCAACCACGTTCAGCAGAGGTTTTGAAATATGTAAACCATTTCTAAATGTTGGAATTCACCTTTTAAATTGAATATGAGTTCAATATCTACACTTTTAGCTCTGTTTCTACACCAGAAATCCTGAGGGCTACTGTACGAAATGCTCCCACTGTGTTCACCAGCTTGTCACTAAACTGTGTCTGTTCTGCTGTTTTTGGTGCAGAGCAGGTAGCGGTTTTAAGAGCTTTTTGCTGAAAGCAGCTGCCTGCTGCTGCCAAAAACGGTGCTATGAGAGCAGTGAGAGTGAACCAAAACAGTAAAGTTGTTGGCCCCGACGGGTAAACACTGAGCTGAAACTCGCTAGACAGCTCTGTAAAGCCGAGGGGAGCTGTAGACTGATAATTGTCTGTTGGCTCATTACAACTTGCAGCCACTTTCACATTGTTATTATAACAATAACACTCATAACCACCTTAAACCATTAATTCCATACTGCATAACAGAATACCATAAACAGGCAATGTGATTGTATCAAATATATGCTGCAACCTCCCACATATACATATCTGTGCATTTAATTTCAAGGCACGCAGAGGGGCATATTCATTGAAACAGACATAGGCCAATAGAGTGCTACAGGAATGAGTCTTAAAACCAGGAAATGAGTTAGCATTTTAGCACTTCCGGTTCCCTCATCTGGAAGTCAATGGATTTTTCGAATGGGTCTTTGACTAGATGCCTGAAATAAGGCCTGTGGTTAACACTGAAGCAAAGAGATTGTAACGTTTTATTGTACAATATAAAATAGGTCAGTAAAACCCCACTCAGGAATTATGAAGAATTTATATGTCTTAAAAAAGGCGGTTGCTAACAAATGGTTAAATGAGACTACAAGACATTTACTGAACAATACGTTTAAGTATCATTAACGTGTGTTTGCCACAGAGCTTATTTTCTACAATAATCCAAAATCCAATGGAAAAATCCCATTGGCTTTTTGTTGGGGGAACCCAGGGCATTGCTTACTTCTGGGTTGTCCTACAAAAATAAAAAATATGCCTTCCCTACACCGCTCTATATTACTGATGTATGAGTAACGTTGCAGAACACTTTTCTAGTCCGACACTCAGGCCAGGTACCAGGGTGAAGTGACTGAAGATGCACAGGGTGAACACAGATACATATACATTAATATTCATTTCAAACATGCCAACAGATTCTACCTTCTACATGACTTGCATTTCTTTTAAAGAAGCACAATGGCATCCGGCTCCAAGCAGGCAGAACCAAGACGTGGAATCAAACTAGCATTCTTCTTAGCAACTTGTTAAGCAACACTGTGCACCATTGAGCCACCATGCGGTCCAGCAATCATCACGCACAGCAGAACAATAACGACATGCAAACGGTCTAGTGTCTACAAACAGCTGGTACACAGACCTCGGGCTGAGGTCTCGCCTCTGCGTGAGTGTGTGTAACCTTAACGAGTGGCGGAGAGGACCGAGGCAGTTGCATTTACTCAGCACTGAGACAGATAGTCATTAGGGGAGGTAAACATTCACTTAAGCCGGAGCGTGCTCATTGATGCCACTCAAGGGTCTTTGTGAGGAGTGATCAGGGAACAGAGTGAAGCTGAGGTTTTAATTAGCCTGAAAACCTGACAGCCTTTGTCAGTGCATTGTCACGGCAGCGTTGTGCTTTACTTGTTTTTTCCTCGTGAGCTACGGGACGGAAAAAAAAAAAATAAAAAATCATGCGTTTGCTTGACACTTCCAAATGCTCGATGAAATACACACCTCACCGTACTCCATGCAGATGTGCTCAGAAATAAATCCTCAAAGTTATCCCCCGCCTATGAACTTTGATGGATTCTTTGTTTGGATAAGTAGCACTAAGTGGTGCAGGATGCCAGGTAACGCGATGTCTCTATAAATGATAAATTGCTACCAGTCAATTGTGAAAAAAAAAGAGAATCATCCTCACTTAATGTTGTCCGCAGTACATCTCTCAGCGGGGTCATAGGAATTCATAATGTGGTGATTAGAAGAGCCAATAGACTGACAACGGTTTAATCAGAATCTGCATTACTTATTGCTCATCTGGGTCACCAAACTCGCCATTAATCAACTTGAGAAAATGCTGAGCTTCTTTAATACTCAAGCAGGATTGCACAAGTAATCAAATTGTTTTTTGTTGTTGTTGTTTGAGTACAATAAATTACCTGTCTGATTCACGATGAGGTCTTGTGTTGTTTTCTGACTGTTTGAGACCAGGCGTCAACCTCCAGGTCTGAAAAGTGGGGAAATGTCTTAAACTTGCATTCTTTCAGCAGGGGGCGACTTTTCTGGTTGCAAAAAAGACAGCACATTCTCATTCCCAGGGTGTAAAATACTGAGACTTTGTCACGGCCGTCGGCTCGTGTTACCGCCACATTCCATTAATTATAATGTAAACCCATCCACGCCAAAAGTAAAGAAAGTGTGCCGGGAGTGTGGTGACGTAGTTTTAAGAGTAAGAAAAGACACACACCAGGCGGACGGGAGGGAAGGTGGATGGGTCCAACAAACACAAGGCTTTCACCCAGGAGACTGCTGTTTGTGTCCCGTGCTTTAAGTTTAACTCTCACGCTACAATCAGCTGTCTGTTCATGGGCTGTTCTCACAACGTTCAGTGTCATTTTCACTGTACAAATATAGTAGTTTTAAATCCAACCATGTAGTTCTTTCCTAAACCTAGCTATATAGTGGTTCTGGTGCCTAAACATAAAGTGACGCCGAGAGATGTAAGAAAGCGGCGTTATGTGTTAAGTTTGAATGAGAACCTATTGAAAATTAGTCTGATTGTATAGAAGTCAATGAGAAAATGAGCCTACTTCTTCTCACTTGATTTATTACCTCAGTAAACATTATAAACATGAGTTTATGGTCTCAATCGCTAGTTTCAAGTCTTCTTCAATACAGCATGATGTTCATTTAGCAAATTATGGTCCCATTTAGAGACAAATAGACCATAAAGCAAGTTATTTAGAGCGAGACAACCTTGTGATTGACAGCATTGACCGGTTTGGGTGTACTTAAACCCTTTCAGTGTGTTTTCATGAAAGTAAATTTTGATTTTTGGTTTGCTTTAAAAATATATTGTTCAGCATTCAGTTGTACTTAGCTTCACACTTGTGGTTCCAAAAAAAATAAATGGCGACGGCCAAAAATCAAGATTGTGACTGCCAAAAACCAAGATGTTGACAGTCAAAATGCCAAACTCAAGGCTTCAAAACCGTAGTCAACAAACTAGTCCACGTCACAGTGACTACGTCCACAATACATCATTGTATTGGCACACAGAGGAGAGTCAATAGGAGATAGATCAGTGCTGGAAGGCTGTTGCAAGGTTTCTCTGCTTAATAGTAAATGTTGATCATGGCTCCATTGCAGGATCTTTTTTTTTTTCACGTCATTTATGCTCTTTTCTTTTCTTAAATGGTTAAATAGTTGGTTAGATAAGTACATTCAAACAAAATTCCGTAATCATTTTCATATTTTAGGACTTTTTTTCTCGGTTTATTCCCCTCCCTGCCTGCACACACAGTATTTCTATTAGGTTAGGGCACACGTGTACTTTTCTCTAGTAGTTCATTATTTCTACATTTGGACATGTGTGAAAAATCTTTGAATGAAGTTGTGAAGAGAAAGTCGCCATTCTGCTGTGTGAAACTGGATAAACAACACCAATATCTGCAGATTCCATCCTCACCTGCCATCAGCTGAGAGAGAAAACAGATGTTTGATGACAACCTGTAAACCTATTATACAGTATAAATATCTACAAAATGCAGGAATGTGACAGTATTCACAATATGTGCCTCTACATGCATCTATGTGCAATGATCCAATATGCTGCAATACGATCTGTTGTTGTGTATTCATCATCATTAGGTTGTTTAACATTTGTTTCATTCACGGTCTTGTTTCACGTTGTCAAATTTGTTTTCAACCCCGTCTCCTACAAAATACCAAAAGTGTTTTGGAGGAAGTGCAATTGTCACCTGAATAATGTTAAATTTTACCTTATAGGCAGCATTACTTATACAAGATATTTGCTAATGCAATGTAGCTGCATATGACGACACAATGTATTCTCATACAACGGTTCGTGTGATATCTTACGAAAAAGCAATTCCTCCTTTTCCGTGTCAATTCAAGCATGTTACATGTGTACAGTCTTTTCAAAAATAAAATTCTGTCTTCACACGAAACAACTTCCTTAGATTTAGGCAACAGCCATTCAGGTTTAGGAAAATATCAACTTGGTTAGGTTTAGGTAACACAACTACTTAGTTAGGTTTAGGAAAAGATTGTGGTTTGGCTTAAAATAACTCCAGAAGTTGCATTACTTTAGTATGTAAGTTACGTAACAAATAAATCAACACCGACTTCTGGTTTCACACAGGACACGGATGCCGGTCTCCTAGATGAAAGTCCGATATTTTTGACTCAATCATCCACCCCAACCTCCTCCCTGCGCGGCGTTCGCTGCTCTTTATATTTTCTTGTTCACGATTACACAGAGAGACAACGGCTAATATTAGCCCTGTGAAATTTATAAAGTATGTGAGAATACTGTGCTTCTGTACAGGACATACATATACATGTTTGCATGTAACATATAATATGCATACATTTTGCATTTAAAGTTTTCATGTATGACACATTTACAACTGTACCCATTTCTGTTATAATGTACAAGTTTCAAAGATGTTCTTCATAGATTGTTCATATTTTTCATTCTCATTCATTTTCATTTATATATTGTCTTATGTCACACGCTTGCTTTACAAATATGCCATTACCCATTCATGCAAGTATATTAGAAGCGAGAGAGAGTCAAGAGAGAGACAATAATACAATGTGTCAGTCTATCCACAGAGGGAGCGCCTCATACCTCTCCTTACAGCCTCCCCAGATGCTCGCCCTCTCCCTGTTGTTGCCTCTCTCTTATTGAATGATCCTGACATTCACATATTCAGTCAAGAATGCAGCGACAGCCGGTGTGTTTGTGTGCGCTCATGCATGAGTGCCTTCCTGCACGCGTGTGTGTGTACGTGATATGATGGGGAGCCCGTGTGAAATCATTCCCCCGCTGTTAAGGCTCGTAGACTTTTCACCTCATCGGGGAGTTGAGTTCATTTGCGGGAGCAAAATTGTTGTTTGCAAATGTGGCCACTCCAGTTGAAAAAACCATTAACTTCAGAGATTGAAATATATACCGTGTTGCATAGTAAAGAGTAAACATTATTGCATTTTTTATTGAGAGGGAAAACATTGAGCTAACAAGCAGACGGCAATCTCCAGCATGTCTGGCTTTCGAGATGTGCTTAAAGCAATTATACTATATTCTTGCTTTCTCGTCAGTGTCTCTGGGTATAATAGCGAGGCAGGTATTGACACAATCATCCAAATTGCAGTTGATGTTGCTTCACCCGCAAACAATGTGCATAAAGACGGTTGAGAATACAGAGATGCTGCTCTATACAGAGCATGAGCATTATTATCATTATAAATCAATAGGGAAACAAAATACATACAGTAAACTACCAAGAACATCACGTAACACATTGAGTCAGCAAATACATATTACATAAAACCCCCTAATTCTTGCAGGGGTGTGGAAAAAAGTCTGATGTCCCGAGCCCTTTACGCAATCTTCATCCTGCCTTGGACTGCAGCATTAGCAACGAGTTCTAGTTGCTGACTCATAAGGCTGATTTATGTAATCTCTTGGCTGTTAATTCCCCCGTATCAAATTGTTATGTTTGATTTTCAAAGTGTGAGATTCAGCTCTGCCTTTAACAACATTTGCTCATGACGGAGCTCTGGGTTTTATCACGACGTACCCAAAAAGAAACTGTGATCATGTAATTATTGTCATGCCATTCAGATTATCATCATCAAGTACACCGCGATGGCTTAGTTATCATTCCTGTTCTCCTGATTAAATGTTAATTCACAGTTGTTTCACATATGGTTATTGGCTGAAATATCCCTTTAATGTATATATAAATAAACAAAAAAAAGGACAGACACAAATGGCTACTTATCTCCCTGACTAATGCCTTCCACTAACTCCTTTTTTTTAGCTTAGCAACCAGTTTCATTTTTGTCCAGGCGGGCTGAATGTTGTTAAGGGTCTCATAAAACATGGTAAGAATGCTTATCTGACCAAGCAGAATGCTTTGCTGGCACTACCCATTGTATAAACCTTGTTAGCGTTATGTTTTTCTCCCTCTTCTGTTTTTACCTTTTTCAGAGTTATTCCCCCTTGATGCTGGTTTGCATTTGCTAGGGGGTGGTGGGAGGGGCAAGGACGATTCATTCCCTCCAGGGAAAGAAAAGAAAACAATTCACCAATGATAGAGAGACTTTTTTCCAGAAAAAAACCCAGCCTTAGTAGGACATTGTCTCGGTTTATAGAGAACATAGGTCAGGGATAGAATGTGCCCAGCCTCTGCCTGTGGCGACTGGCTGCTGATAAATGACCTCAGCCAACAGCCTCCAGGCTTGTGCACTGTCCAGCTGAAATACCCTAGAGCTCTGCTCCAATCCTCTCCATGCGGAGAACATATTGTATACAAGCTTGATTGGATTCGCTATTGCTCACCCATTGTGAGTGCTAACTGCCATCGGAGTATGCAAATGGCCCAAATGGCTTAGTACAATCAGTCTGTTTTTGCATTCTCATGACAGTCGACACTGCATGTAAGATTAACTTCTTTACCATTTTTTTGAGTAGTACACCCCAAAATGACAAATCTGCTTTTTAATCGGACTCATATCAGTCTGAACAGTGATTATGGGTGTATCTTAATATAATCATGTTCAAAAAATGATCATAGAATTACTCTTAAACAGTGTGCTGTGAAGTGAAATACAGGGCTTTGGGTGTTAAAAGTTCACTAGTTACTTAATTACTCATCATCCATGCTTGATCCATATTTTATAACAGCTTTTAGCCACTGAACTAGGGCTGCAATGCAGAAATCACAATTTCCCAAGGTGCTTGTTTTGTCAGTCCAAAACCAAAAGATATTTAATTAAAACTCTTAAAGCAGCTTATTTTCACATTTGAGAAGCTGGAATCTGAGTATTTTGGGAAACATTTTGCTTGTTAAATAGCTTTATAACATGGCTTTGTTGAAAGCTTGATTCTAATTGGTCAATCATGGTGTTAAATATTTGTATTTCTTCATAGCAGACCGTTGCTATGGGCACAGTTCTGATGTCAGACCCTGGTGGACTGTTTTTGTGTCAAATTATTGATTTCTTAACTAAGTAGCTGTGTAATAAGTGGGATAATGTACAGCCAGCGGGTTATTGTTGTGAAATAAACCCCTTCAGTTCGATGCGGCACTTGCATCACCCTGAAGGGGTTTATTTATATCAGAGTTTATTTCATAACAATGACCGGCTCACTGTTCAGTTATTCCGCTGCCCCCAACTGCCAAAAAAGAATTAATCTAATGAATGAATTCCAAATTTAAATGTTCTCTTCCCTCTTCCCATTCACTCTACCAATGCACCAAGCAGCTTTACCTCTCCTGGTAGCCACCAAAATAAATACCAAAGAAGCTACGCCTATCTCAGTATTATATCATATCTGACTAACAGGTACTGCATGCCATATTCACAGGTGTAAAATTTGGAAGATTGTGCTCATAAAGAGGGTGTGAAGCAGCAGGGGGAAATCTGGGAGATAATGAGGTAAATATTGGACTTTTGAATGCTTCGATTGAGCTGCTCAAGATGTTTGCAGTAATTTTATGGTCATTGTTTGCTCACATTAGATCTGGGATGACCTCGTTATGGGTCACAACTGTTTTGGGGGAGAAGCTGCAGCGGCTAACTCGTTAAGTTATAATGACATGCAAACTTAATCTGAGGAGAGTAGAAGATTTTCATCGTTGGGTAAACTAATAATTGTCCTTTATAGCATTGAATTTAACCTTCTCTTCTCTTCTCACACTTATCCCATACTGTAGTCATACCGGATAAATGAAATAATTTTTAAATTCCTGGGACTATTACCTTAACAAATTGTGGTATTGCTCAGTCCTTTGCTGCAGGCTATATTTGAGATAATTCGGTGGCTGAGGTTGGAAATAAATCAGAGTCTTAATAGAATGGAGACATGGATTATGGAGTTGTTTTATAGTACTACATCCTAAAGCTGTGAACATTGCAAATACATCATCACATATATTGTGCCCTGCTCCAATTTGTCTCCATCATTTGTATATTTTGCCGTTTTCATGTTTTCTGCATCAGTTTAGAAAGAGAAATTCCTCCCCGAGTTATATTTATGATTTGATATTGATTGTGCAACTCATACAGAACAACATAATACCATCATTTTATCAGAGACCATATGTCCCCACAATACTGCAATTACACAGCAGTGAGATTTTAAACGGCAGACAACAGACTGCAGCGAGATTTAATGGAATGACTGCAGATGGACGAGTGGTTAGAGCTAATGCAGCAGTGGGACGGACGGAACTGGTTAAATATAGTATATTCAGCGTGTGTGTGGCAGTTTGTGTGACAGGCTGTGTGTGTTTGGCTGTGAGGCATGGCCAGATGCTGTTTTGGGACAAGCTCTCAGGAGAATAAAAGGCTTGGCTCTCTAAGACCTCATCAGCTGCCATCAACGCTGGGACAGTGCAGAGAAAACCAAATTACATGTGATCACAAACACTTACCGAATAAATGGAATGTTGTGATTCGAGGGTGTTGCTGGAAAATGACTGACATCAGTGGAGGCTGCGGGGACCTGAGCTGTCACAACTCAGGCCAGGGAGACGAAAGAAAGAAAGAAATTCATAAAAAAGTGTGAGAAGATAAATTGTCTGCACTTATGTAAGGCTTTTCTACCTTAACGGACAAAGCCCTTTACTATTCTGCCTCTCTTTCACACACCGATGGCGGCGGAGGTGCCACGAAAGGTGCTGGGCTGGTTACTTGCAGGGCCACACACACACACGTGATGTGGTGGAATGTGAATGCACCTGAAGTGATTTTGTGCAATAGAATCTAATTTTAAAGTTAATTTAAAGTATTCATCATTTGCAAATTGTTTCATGTTGATGCAACTGCAAATGCTGTTTTAAGAGGAAAAGCGAATGCTTTTCTAAAAGTAGAATTGATTTTCTTCTTCTTTCTGGTGGTTGTTTACCTCATGATATTCAATGACTGATGGTTGTATTTTTTCAGACCTTTTTATTTGATGCTGCATCATTACACCGGGCACAAACTGGCCATATCCCTACACTGGGTGATTAGATTTGTTTAAATATGCATACAAAATGTGCACTTTGAACACTTTGTTTTTAACCACACACACCTTCCCTGCATTAGGCTTTTTTCACCAAGTACCCATATCTCTCTTTTATTACTATTTTTATGCCTCCACACCAGTGAAAGCAGTGGCCGGAGGCATTGTATTTTCGCAACTCGTTCTCGCTCCAAACTCGTCAAATACCGTTTGGTCAGTGCCCCTCGGCATTGGAATCCTACGCATGGAGGCACCCCTTAGCGAAAGTTTGTGACGAACTGGTCTTTAAACTAACTCCATTGTAAACCCACCTGGGGTGTCATTCAACAGTTGGAGCATGAAAGTCTGTTCAGGGCGGGCAGGGTGATGGATGGGTCAAACAAACACAAGACTTTCGACCAGGATACTGGTGTGTCCCGTGTGAAAATAGAATTAACCTTGACTTACTTTGTTACGTTTGTTACGAGTTGTTAATCAGTGAAGTTAACGCCAACCATGACTGTTTCCTTACCATAACTAAGTGGTTGTGTTGCCTCAAACTAACTTCCTGTGAAAACAGAGGTTTATTTGTAATGTAAACGAGTATATATTGACACGCCATCCCTCTCCGTCCAAGAGTAACCCAAGAGGGGTGCCCCATGCATCGGTCCCTGATGCCGAGAGGCACTGACCAAGCGGCTGTATTTGACAAGTTGGGAGTAAGAATGAACTCGTTTTCGGGTTGTACTTACATCGGTCCGTCCATCCCATTCTCGTGATATCTCACGAACGCCTGGAGGGAATTTCTTCAAATTTGGCACAAGCGTCCACTTAGACACAAGGATGAACTGATTCGAAATTTGGTGATCAAAGGACCATAAAACACTTTTTTGGTCATAAATCAATAATAGATTATTATTATTATTATTATTATTATTATTATTATTATTATTATTATTATTAATTATGTCAATTTCACACAAATGTCTAATAGGATAAAATTATGAAATGATGACATTTTGGACAGATGTGGATATAAACTGTAACTTGACTGGTTTGGGGAGGCATACAACTGCCAGGTGGTAATTCTAGTTTGAATATATGTATATATATATATATATATATATATATATATATATATATATTTATTTATTTATTTTTTTTATTTATTTTTTTTTTTCCCTTTGGCTTTCATGGAGATATCTGAAAAGCTGGGCTTGAAAATCCTGCTCGTTTCATCCACAGTAATAATCCAAAAGAGCAAATCAGGCAAGCATCAATATTCAGGATTTAAGATCTCATTTATTTTCCCCAAGGAGGAAAAATGTCTTGGTCCACAGTACTGCCAAATAAACTGATAAACAGTACAAAATGTATCACCACCACTAAGAGCCCATAAAGTAACATTTTCTGTGTTTTTTTGATTGTTAATGGATGCGGCTCTGCAGTGCCGACCAGCAGATGTTTTGACACCCTTCCAGCTTCCTCTCCTGCCTTGATATTCTCACAAGGGTCCTCTCCTGGTTTTATTTTTAACTGGCATGAATAAATTAATTACTTGAGAAAGAGCAACAAATGAAGCTCCTCTGTGAAAATAATAGCATCATACACACCACACTGCTTTGCCCCTGTGCAGCACTTTCAAGATCACACACGCATACAAATATACACACAAAAGCATGCACCTGCTCATAAATCTCTCCCCCAGAGGGACTCACTGTAGCTAATTGCGGTCATGTAACTTGTGTGTAGCTACGTTGTTTAGCCTGAAAATGATCAGTGCATAGCGTGCAGCAATGTCACCAACATCGCCTCCAGATTTATAGCCAAAGGCATCAACTACTTTAAAACCTACGAGCTAGTTTAGGGGCCCAAGGCTTTTGATACAGTTGAAAATGCCACCTAGTTTTGATTGACTCCACAGTATTGGCGATAACATTTCGGCAAACTGTAAACTGGTTTGCCAACTCTCAAATCTATATAATACCATATCAAATGCATTGTACCGTTTTTATGCTGATGATACTGTTACCTATTGCTCTTTACAAACCTTTTTTCTTGCAGTCGGCCTACGATGTTCCTATCAGTTCAGTTCCTTTTAACCAAAATTAAGTTGGTGTTAAAAGTAGACACATTTACAGTTACCAGCTACCAATCCCAGGCTCTCAACTGCCGAAGGAGTTGAAATTGAAATGGTCTCAAATTACAAGTATTTAGGTATGATTATTAGTCACATTGAACACATTGATTGTTCTTTAATCCGGTTTCTCCTTCAGGGTGAGGAAACACCTGGTATAAGCTATTATTGTTATCTTTGTTGGATGGTCTGCTCTTTATGAATACATCTGCACAGTGTCTAAATGTGTTGGCTGCTTTATCAGCCCGTTCTCATTCTCAGGGGGTCAAATACCAACGCTTTGTCACAGCCGCACAAGGCACCCTTGAGCACCGGTATGAAACGCACTGGGCTTTCCATTATCATCATCATTTCATCCAGGAGATCGCTGTTTGTGTCCCGTGTGTTAAATTTCATCTTCATTAGTTCACACTAATTAAACAAACTGGACTTTGGGGTAAAGTGTACTCGGATCCGGGCTCAGGTCCCTGATGTAAAAGCCTCGTTAGAGTACTGTTTTAAAGCTTACAGAGAGCGAGGCATTGCCCCTCACAGTTACTGTTTACGCTTCAACACAGGATAAAATATGCTTCCGTCAGCACCAACTCTTCCATTTTTTATACAGCATAAACACGTTTAAAGCACATTTGATTGAATATATGTTTCATTATTAAGGAGTGTATTATGAATTCATCCTCTACCACTCACAGGCACTCAGTCACCCTTGACATAAAAATCTTCCATGACTCAGTCCATTCGCTGAAGGATTGTTCAGTAAATTAACCAAATCCCCAACTGCAGAAGTGTCAGGTAATGATTTCCCTAATTACACTTTAATTCAATTTTGTACTATATTGACACCCTTCAGTGCATCCCTGACTCTCAGCCTGTCTCCCGGCATTACTCTCTCCTCCCTAAAGAGGCAGGAAACAGCTCAGCACTGATGTCTTCCCTTCATGGTCTGTTTGTGGCTGCTGCAGTTTGAAGCCGACTCTCTGAGCTTCTGTTTTTAAATCAGGGCTCCCTTAAAAAAGGAAGAGACCAAGCATTTGATTGTAAATGTGTGAACATCAGCCATGCCCCGACTTGATTTGTCTCTTTGGTGCATGACACTATAAAAACTTTTATTACCAAGACTTATGCCTTTGGGTCATGCCAGTGGCTCGCATGCTGTTTTATTGCTTGTAAATGCTGAATTAAAAAAAGAAACATCACATTTGTTGCCACCATCCCATACTGAGTCCCTTAAGCATCTATTGACACTGGGATCTGCATTATGGAAAAGTAGTGTGTCACAGATTTTCTTTATTTTCGGGGTTTGTATTTATATATATTTATATATATTTTGTAAACAACAACACAGCTGAACATTTCAACCCTTGCGAACATCTCATCTGTTTAATAACATAAACATAGCTTGTATTTTTCTTTCCAAACTGTTGTGTCATAAAAGGTTGATACACACACTGTCAGGTTGTTATCTGAACTTCACAAGCTACATGTTGCTTTTCAGGGCTGGAATGATGGGTTTTGCAAAGATGCAGGTCTCCGCAGGTCTACATGTGGGTGTGTAGGGGTGTTATGAGTAACCGTAGGTCACAGAGGTTTACAGAGGCGCCAACACGCACATACATCTCAAATCTCAACAACCTGTTGTGTTCACACAGCTTCCGTTGGGAGGTGAAGGGTTTGAAATGAAAAAAAAAAGAAAATAAATCGGAAAAAGAATAAAAGAAACAACCATGCAAACCTCTACGAATGAGCTTTGGTTTGCTAAAGTGCAGTCCAGAGAGGATTACAGCTTAGGTTAAGAGTGCTGTTCCATTCACTCTCAAGGCAAAAATTTCAACCTCAAGGCAGTTTTAGTGTGATAATACTGTTCACGTTACAAGGTATTGCACCAGGAATTGAACATAGGTGAATTTCGTCTTTCACACCAATGACCAGGGTCAGACCAGAATTATTCGACCCATGTTCAACCCTTCTTTTCTTCATTCAAACCAAGCAAGTCAACGCAGGTTAATCCCTGGTCATGACATAATTCAGATAGCCTACGACCTAGGTCACAACCCAGGAGCAATGCATACTAATTACCTCAGGTGCTTGAAATGGGTGGGAGGGGGGATCTGGAGGACTACAGAGAGAGAATGATGGCATCATTAGCATGTGTAGGAACATAAAATGTTGCAATGCATGCTTTTGGAATTATATGGTGTAAATATAGTACATTGATTGTCGCAGCCAGGGTCGGATCAGTGTCGATTTCAATGTGAACGGCACACACCAGGGTCACTACCAACCGGGGCAGGGACAATCTATTTGGTTGCAAATGGGGCCACATAGTCATGACAAAATTGTCACAGGTAGCTCAGGAATGTTAACCCTTTCAAACACGCAATCAATGATGTTTTATCCTTCAGTTGTGAAAGCGACATTGCTTGATGACGTTGGATTGTTGCAGCAAAAGTCGAGACAGGTTCAGGCCGGACAACCCTCCATTTTCGCCGGAGCTGCCTTTGTTAGTACCCCTGCTGTGTCAATACGGTGATCTCATCGAAGTTAATGACGAGGCAGGTTTTTTTTTTACACTTACGGCTGATGTAGCCCATTGGGTTTAAATCAAACAATTTTATATCTGACTTTAAATAATCATCATCAGTCAATTGGAATATGTATTGATCAGTTCTGATACCAGTGCCGATTGGATTTAGAGTTTGCTGTCATTTGCACAGTACAGGAATTTATTTCAGACATGCAACCACACATACATCCTCTGCACAGTGAAATTTTAGCAGTATACAGTTTTCTGTAACCTTCACTTTTTCTTGACGCAACGAAAGTAGTCCCACTAATTTAAAACCTTTTATTAATGTCATATTTTGTTTGAGTTTTATTGGTCTCTTACAGAAGACCTCCACATTTGGTTGCATATCATTTCAGCCTTCTACTTAGCTTTATAATTTACATTTTCTTCAGCCTCATAAAACCTTGGTGTATTTCTTTAACCTGCCTCCCTCCCACCCTGTCTGCAAGCATGTCGCCCAGCTTTGCCCTGTGCAATAGATCCCAATCTATATTCTAACAAATCTCAGGAACAAGGGTCGCCGAGAGCACGGTGTCTGGCACCGTAGGCACTGTGGGCTTCCTGTAATGCTGCATCATATGAGCCATAATAAACTCAAACTCAGCTGATCTCGGAGGAGCATGCAGAACAGATTTACATACAGACAGGGAAGAGGAAGAACACACTCTAACATATGGATGCTCACAAAACCCTATATGCATGGTGCTGTGTACGCAGGCACATTTTCTCCAAGCAATATGTTTTCCTCACCCACACGATTGTCAGGGAAATTAGCATAGCTCGCACAGTCAGTTTCCAGTGGATTTTCTCTGAGACACACACAGCGAAGAAACAAAAATGCTGTGGCAAAACAAGAAAAACAAAATGAAAAAGAAAAGAAACGTGCTGGGCGGAGAGACAGATGGAACAGGTGCAAATATTGCACACAAAGAGGCCAAACAGAGAAGCCAGTGTCAAGCACATGGGGGCGTTTGTGCGAGAGCAGAAATATTTAGAAGGCTAAAAACAGTGGTGGCACTTAGACTCCACATCCATCACAGAGGAGACTGCTGTGTTTGTCCAAAGGAGAGGGCTGTGCGGGTGTGAGCAGACTGCAAAGTTAGCGAGCTAGGTGGCCGGCCAGGAGACGAAAATCTTGTGGATCACACACACACACACACACACACACGCACACACAGGTCCAGTGTATAAAGCTTTCCAATATGGTGGATAAACCTGTTGGGCATTTAGGCCGCAATAAATGACAAAATCCCCTGACAGTTTTAGACATTTTAATCAGATTGGAACAAAAGCAAAGCACATATAAAAACACTGGAGCAAAAGTCGGGTAATTTAATAGCCGCTGAATGAAGCAGTGGTATTTTAATGCCAGCCCTATAATGTACGATGTTCTCTAAAAAAATAACATCTATTTATTTAATTTACATTCATTTACTTCCCATTTGCAAAAGCAGATGTGTTTTGAATGAAATATAAAGCTGCCCGGATCACATTTTTTTGAAAATCAACATTATGAGGAAACATTTTGTATTTATCTGAAAAGTAAGTTCTCAAATGTTTATTTTGATTTTATATGCAAAACACTCACCATCAACATGATTCATTTATCTCCTTGAATGGACGCTTGTGACACTTTTTTTCACATCATTTTTGTCCAAGCCAGTTTCATTAGGTTTGTTTTTTAAAATGATTCTGTTGAACCACAATTCAAAAGCAATGTCTGATTTTCATTAGTTCATTTTCAGTAATTTTTTATTTATTATTACTTTTGTCAGTTTCAAGTTATTTCAGTGACCATTGTGGGTTTTTCTTTCTTTAGCGGAAGGGTACCAAC
>CAKAOH010005358.1:18263-34145 GCA_916701665.1 Sebastiscus tertius | reverse complement strand
TAATATTATTTGTTAAACAATGAAGCCTTTTGTAAAAAAAAAACACAATGATATCTAATGATTAGAATCTATGAATCTGAAAACTTTTCACGGACCCCTTGGCAGAGTGTGGGATCCCCGGATCCCACTTTGAGAATCGTTGTTTTGGTGGACAGTTTTCCTCCCCCAGTCCTTCTTCTGTTTCCTTCTTCTTCTCTAGTCATAATAATGCCTCTCCTTGTTCCCTCCTCCCACTACTTCCTCCTCATACTTCTTCCTTACTTGTCCTAGTTCAACTGGTGATGAAAATGTTACCTGAATCCAGCTGTTGTTCAAGAACACTCCCTCCGTAAATGGTAATAGAAACATGTTTTTGTGATTACAACACTGGCCGAAGAATGATAGCAATATAATTTCTCCACTGTGATTAGCTGTAGCAGGGTGAACAAGGAAAGATGAAGTGGTCCTGTTGGCAAGATATCTAGTGTTGATATGTGTAATATGACAGAAACTGTAACTTTCCCACAGAAAACCGTCCATCGAGGTTCCATTGGCCCATTTACCAAAAATGACATGTTAGATCCGCATCGGTTGGACCCAATCAGTATCAGCTGTTTCTTGTTGCCATATTAAGGACAGCGTATCATCAGCATATTATTGTCAGTCCAATTTTGAAACCTTGATATGCTTGATGTATTAGAGCAGCAAACTTTTGGAGCTCAGTACCGAGTACCTTATATAAGAGAGTGCTGCAGCTTTACTGATTTTAAATTCAAGATGAAATCATGGCTGAAATCAACCCAATCATGCCCCCTTCACACATAAATGCAAACACTTGATGTGTCTTAATGTTGGGAAATATTGTGGTTATTGTTGTGCTGTCTTAATGTTGTTGTTGTTGTATAGTGAATGTTCACAGTACTGTAATGTGTTTTTATTAGATCTGTCAAAGTTAACTTGATAATAACTCGTTAACACAAAATTAATTTTAACAGGACTTATTTTAAAATTAACGCAACTTGTGATTTTAAAGCTTGTAGCGGGCTCAGTTTTAAAGCTAGTGTGAAAATACTGGTGTCATATGAAACCTAAGGAATCCATTGGTACCAACCATGTCATACTAACTTGTCGCGAAGGAGGCTAAATAACGCTCCAAAGTTATGCTAAATTATTGGCGAGGAAAAGCTGGCATGGCTGTTTTCAAAGGGGTCCCTTGACCTCTGACCTCAAGATATGTGAATGAAAATGGGTTCTATGGGTACCAACGAGTCTCCCCTTTACAGACATGCTCACTTTATGATAATCACATGCAGTTTGGGGCAAGTCATAGTCATAGTCTTATTTTTTATACTAAATGCAGTACCTGTGAGGGTTTCTGGACAATATTTGTCATTGTTTTGTGTTGTTAATTGATTTCTAATAATAAAAACATACATTTGCATAAAACAAGCTCATTTGCCCACTCCCATGTTGAGAAGATTATTAAATACTTGACAAATCTCCCTTTAAGGTAGATTTTGAACAACTAAAAAATGTGCAATTAATCGCAATTAATTATGGACAATCATGCGATTAATCACCATTAAATATTTGAATCGACTGAGAGCCCTATTTTATGTATGATTTGCATATTATGAGAATTGTTAATGGTGAGTTTTAATCAATGCCAATACCGATGAGAAAGACCCAGTCAGTTATTTTTGAGATATGTATTTAGACTCAAACAGTTAAAAAGATGATGATAAGATTGAGGTGGTTGCTCTTCAGACATAATGTCATCAAAATGAGAGAGCACATGATAACAAGCCCTCTGGGGGCACAAACTAAAAATATAGCACCAGAACAGTGAGCCCACAGTTGCTCACATGGAGCAGTAATACCTTTCCAGCTCCTGTGTCTGTTTCTCTCTGGCAGCCCTGCCAGTGTCAGGCCTTGCACCACCAACATGTGAACTCTTCTACATAAACACCACCAGCTGACATTTGTAGCCAAGCTGTGACATACAGCAGCAGCAGCATCACAGGCTGCTGGGATTATTAAAAACAGCATCAGGTGAATCAGCTGTCAGACTGAAGAGTAATGTTAGCATCATTATTGCACAGGGCCTTGGGGTGTGTGACATGGGAACATTTGTATCATGCATTGTGACATACTACAGTTTGTCCTAAATATATATTTCAGCTTGCTTACTGGTGTCTCTTAGCTTGAAATGTGATAATGTTGTTAACGAATTAGGAGACATTGATACCTTAACGCAGGAAACCAGGATTTGAGAATGTCTCTCCGACTGGAGATAGCACACAGAATATATACTTTTTCCAGGACAGAGAAAACAACTTGTATTTGTTAACTTACTTTACTTATTCTTAGTTATCATCGTTCTGAACAATTGGTAAGCAGCCAGTCAGTCAGTGTGTGCTAACTACACATTAACATGAAACCTTCATGCTTCCTTCATGCCATGATATAATGTTTACAAACACATCCAAATAAGGAACCAAGGTATATTCACAACATGGGCCAGTTCAGGACAGCAGATGAAGGGAAAAACAATCTAACTGTACTTAGGAAAAGGGGGAACCAATTGAATAAATGATTAACTTTAAAAATTACTTCCACAGTGTATATACACATGAATATGACTAAGCCCCAAAACTGGCCAGTAGTTATCACTATCTATGTATGTAGTCCTGAGTTTAATTTTGTACAAACCCCCAGTGAATAAATGATTTGAGAGGATGAATAGATACACAAATACAAATAATAATAAAGCCCTTCAATGACTGAATGAATGGATGAAAGAAGAGCATGCTAAATTACGGTGAAACTGCTGTAGGGAACTACAAATAGCCATATGACAGTGTGACGTCAGTCAATACAGGATCCAAACACCACTGAAGTCATTGTTTTTCATCAACAGGACACACTGATTGGACTGAGACATCAACTGGATGAAGTCAAAGTCATCAATGTAGAGATGTACCAGAAGATGCAGGTACAAACACACACATCCTCACCTGGTTGTTCTCTTATCATACACAGTACACACCCATACTGTACGTAGTACTGTTACTTATAACTCATTCTCATGTGTTAGTCGTCTGATGAGGAGATGCAGAAGAAGAACGACGTGATCACTCGTCTGGAGGAGAAGACCAATCAGATCACTGCCACTATGAAGCAGCTGGAGCAAAGGTGAGACACGCTACCTATAAAGGAACAGCACGCACTAACCAAAACGGCAAAATCACTTTGTCCCATGTGTCTTCTCAGTCCCTCCTTCAAACTACAGTCTTTGGATGAAGACTGTTGTTAAAACCTTTGAACTGTAGTCTTTCTTTGATTTACCAAAACATAATAAAAAACATAAACATAATCCCCCTTTAGCAAAGTAAGTTTGACATCCCTGAGACCCCTTTAAACCAAAATGATATCAGAAATCACAAAAAAAAGGACTATTTCTCTGCCCAAAATCACCAAATATCATTTTGTCGTTAGGTGTCATTTTTCTAGACCAGATGAAGATGTTGTTAATGATTACTAAAAAACACAGAATTATTAATAGTTGTGCATGGTGTAGTTTGAGGCCATGCAGAAGAGAACTGGGGGAAAACATGGGGCAATATGATTTGAGTCTTCTTCCTCATCACTGTTTCAGGGTTTCTCGTAGGAACTTGGTTCGGAGGATTAATAAGCCTGTCATTGGCTGAGCTGAGTCTCACTTTTGTGATATAATTAGTCACTACCTTTGTTATGTGAAATAACTTTATTTTTACCTGAAGATGTTTACGGTTTTAATTAATAGAAGTGTATTTATTCCTTTTGATGTCAGCAAAGGCGGTCTTAATTCAGTGGAGGCGGCCCGCAACTTTTTCATAAAATGGCAAATGGATACAAGTGTTTGCATGTTAAATCTATACATTATAAACACACCGTTGAAACAAAATAGCTCACTTTTATTGTCCTGTGAAAACCCTCAAAATTTCCAAAATGTCAAACATTTTGGGAAACAAGAAACTGTCATATTTTAGGTGTGATTTTTTTTGCATTATCTAAAAGCCTTTGCCAAAAGTTGCCAAAATGTAAGATACAAAGCTTTTACTTTACAGAGACCTGTGACCTTATTTCTATGAAATAAAACATTAACCTTTAGGGGGAAAGAAAAGAAACACCATTTCCCACAGTGTATTGAATCTATTGTTTAGGCCATCACCTACCAACTAAACTGATTATAAGATGAGACACGTCAGGATTTGCTAAACTATTTCCTTGGGGAAACCCTGCAATCCTTAATTTATCATGTCTAATAAGTTACCCTGCTGATATTTTCATTCATGCTAAGTTCTCTTGGTCACCGCTGCACCACAATCAGTGTATAATGCTCCATATTTCTATATCAGTCATTATGAGACCTGCTGGTTCATCGGTGCCTTATTATGATCCCTCCTCACCTCATCGTCTACCAGTCAACACGATCCATCCCTCCCCTCCCCCCTCCCATTGGTTTAAATCTGTTCCATCCTATTTGTGATTGGTTGTGAATGTTTTTTGCTGCTCCAAAGGTGTATTTTACAGTAGGCTGGTAGGACACAAACCCCGGTTACACTTGTTATTTTCAGTGGGAGATTTGTGTTGTTGTAGCTGAAAAATCGTAATGAAGAAGTAAAAAGTGTCCTGATAGAGCCACTGTTTAAAATTATTTACCAGCTGATTAGACATAATTGTTCCCCTCAGAACTTCACACTTCCACTTTTTCTCTGATCTAGTTATATTCATCTATCTGTCCACATTACCTTTCCGTGCTTGTCGTCCCACCTCTTCTCATTACTCATACGCTTACTGTGGAGGGAAATATATCCAGATTGAAGAAATCTGACGACATTGGCAGCCTGAAATCAGATTTCTGTGTTTTAATGCCTTTCATTTACACTTACTGCTGTGCTTGTGAGGTTAAAAGTCACTTAAAGTGTTCAGTGTAACCGGGGCCACTTAGAAGACTGATGTATTGACATCCTTTCTTCCTTCCTTCCTTTCTTTCCTCCTTCTTTCCTCCCTTCTGTTCGTCTCTTTTATACCATCCATCCAATCATCCATCCATCCGTTTTGCTCCCTTGAAACCACGTTTCATTGATTTCCTGATTTTATCCCTGCTCCTCTGTGCAGTGATAAGGATCTGCTAAGTCAGACCAGAACGCTTGCTATGTCATTTGTTAAGTGTGCCAGCACAGACACAGAGCACCAGTACAAGCTAGTCAAGGACATCTCCTTCTGAGGACAGACATGTACATACCCACGCACATGCAGACACATGATTGCTTATGACTGAATGAATAAACAGACTTAACTTCAAGGAACATTTTTGCACACAATATTCAGATGGTTTAATGGCCGGAGAGCAGCCACAGAATCAGGTGAAACTGGAATGCATGATTTGGTCCTTTTAGTTACTGAAACATCATCATCACCAGCAGAGTGCTGGGATTTATAGAGGCCAATGCAACATGTTTCATGATCTTTAGTTAAATCCTCCTCAGACAACTTTGCTGGGTTTGTGCTAAACATGTTTGCTCTGAATGTCCTGGTTTAGCCGGTCAGAGAACTGTGTGAATATTACATTGATTATACTTTAATAGAAACATTATAAATTAATCGTACACTACTTTATCTATTCACTCACATGCTCAGGCGTGTACACATACATACATATGCTACACATTCTTCCTGTCTCCAGTAGTCAGTTTATATGCAGTAACACTGACAGTAAGATAGTTGACTCCGAGATGTAATAATAGGGTCGTTGTTGTTGTTGTTGTTCACATTGAGTTAGAATGAGTGTAGCAGGCATTCCTACTTGAATCACAACTACTTTACATGGCAGCACCCAGAGCCACTGGTTACCAGAGCTGAGTCACTGTAGTATTTAGGGAGAAATTATTAGGGTGGGGAGGAGGTAGCTAAACAGTCTCTTTAACTTTTTTAATCATCAAACCCTTTTTATTAATATTTTTTTTAGGGCTGTAAGTCTATTCAAATATTTAATCGTGATTAATCACATGATTATTCATAGTTATACATGATTAATTGCAAATTAATCACACATTTTTTTATCTGTTCAAAATGTACCTTAAAGGGAGATTTGTCAAGTATTTAATAATCATATCAACAAGGGAGTGGGCAAATATGCTTGCTTTATGTATGGGTATATTTATTATTGGAAATCAATGACAAATATTGTCCAGAAACCCTCACAGGTACTGCATTTAGCATAAAAAATATGCTCAAATCATAACATGGCAAACTGCAGCCCAACTGGCAACAACAGCTGTCAGTGTGTCAGTGTGCTGACTTGACTATGACTTGCCCCAAACTGCATGTGATTATCATAAAGTGGGCATTTCTGTAAAGGGGAGACTCGTGGGTACCCATAGAACCCCTTTTTAATTCACATATCTTGAGGTCAGAGGTCAAGGGACTCCTTTGAATATGGCAATGCCAGTTTTTCCTCGCCAAAATTTAGTGTAAGTTTGGATTTTTTAAGCAAAAGCTCTCACTGTCACTTTATATGACATTTTTTTGGACACATTTTAATTTACTGTAGTTCTGTTTTTTAAGATGCAGGATAAAGTGACAAACAACATGCTCAATGTAGGGATAGCATTCAGTCACTAAAGACACTCCCAACGCTCTCCCAAAAGGTTCAGACTGCCGTCCCCTCGTACCGTCCCTTAGCGACATCCATGTTGGCTCTGCAGAGATTGTTGAGTAACTTGTGATTCAAAACGATCATACAACCTAGACAAACTGTTTCTACAGCAGCCTGCATTTCATCACAGTCGGTCAGTGGTGTTCACTACAGATATTTAGTCAGACAGGAGTTTGCTTGTGCAGCCTCCTGCTTTTAATTTGTTGCCAGTTTGCTCTGCATGTGTTGCACCTCCTGAGCTGCTTCTGACTGGCTGTGATGACCCTCGTGGTGTCTGAAATCAGTCCCTTGTTCACTCACTACTCTCTTTATAATACACACTCAGTAGTTCACTCTATAGTGAGCAGTAAATTAAGATTTCAGACACTTACGAACCATTGGGCCTCATGCAAGAACATTTTCATATTCTTGTCTTAACTTTCTCTTACTTTTTTTTCGTGCTGTGGGCTCGTGCGGGTGTGCCACGTCAGATTCAGCAAACGCTCCTAATTTCAGATAACTCTGTAAATGACCTGCGTAATATGAGCACACGTTCAGCATATTTAACGCCCAAATGACACCATATAAGGCTACGCGTCCTGGTCCTGTCCCATTCATCTGTCTCTGCCAATATATCAGCTCTTTCTTCCAAGGGTCTGACTATGGCATCCAAAAGAAGTAAGTCAGCCATGACGCGCCTGGTTACACTTCCTGTTGACCTTATTATATACAGAGACAAATGAACCTTCATTTAGCGCGTAATTTAAGTTGTTTTGCAGTTTAAGATCTTCATATTGATATTGTAGTGCTATACAATAGCATCAATGGCCAATTTAAATGAATGATGATCTCGTTAGGCTGTTTGAATACATCTAGAATTATATTATAATTTGAATAGCAGAGTCAAACAGGATAATTTCAACATAATTATGTGATTTATATAGGATTTTCAAATAAAAAATTGCTTCAAAGTAATAAAATATACAATCAATTAATGAAAAACTTGACTCCTACAAGTCTGGACCACTCGAGAATTGTGAGAAAATTCAAAATACGAGAAAATTGGTAAATGCGACAAGTTCTCCTAAACCAATTGTACAAGCCACTTCAGAACAAATCTGTTCGTACGAGTGGTTCTTGTGTAAGGTCCATTGTTATTTTGCATCATCACTGACAGGTGACGTTATAAAGAGGAAAGTAGGACACATGCCAGGGTATGCTACCTTTTTTGTTCCATTGTTGTAATTTTTGAGGACGCTATATAGTGGATTTCACACTCTATACAAATGTTAGAGGGTAAATATCGTGCACTCTATCATAAAAAAGGGAAAGATTTCAGACACAGCACGCCTCCTTCTTGCATAGATTTAACTAAACTGAAAATTGTAAGGTTGAGTCAAGTTTTGCAGATGTATACAGCTCAGTGGGACCAGCAGCTTTAGCTCAATTCACATGCTTTGTTTCTGCAGAACAGACAGAACTGAGCCATGTGTAAAGAATTGTAGATGCACAGCTGTAAACCTCTGGAGCTTTTCTCAAGGGAACCTGAATGTGTTGTTGTGTCTCGTCTCAGCATATTTATTGACTTTTGTGATAGATCAGGAAGTAATCATTCTACCTATTCTAACTCCATGTTCATAGTACTGTAACTCCTCTCAATTTGTAGAAGAATAAACACTCAGTTGAAAACCCACAACTACTGTCTTTTACCACCGTGACCAATAAAGTTAGATGTTTTGAAAGTGTTGGGTGCGGTTTGAGTTTTTGGCCACGTTCAGAGTGCTCTTAACAGGTAGACACTGGAGCTCTAAATCAACAGTTGCTGTAAATCAGGGTGCTGTGGGATTATCCTCCTCGTTGTTCAAGTATCTAACATGGCTCAACAAGTTCTAAAACTTCATTAAAATACTCATATACCCAAAACACGCTACGAAAGATTCCTATCTGTACACTTTTGGGTGAAAAACAATGAAATTGGCATATTTTTCAGACTTAAAATGTCATCTAAAAAGACAACACTGTCTGAGTGCACTAAGATGCTGCATTCAGTTAGCTATCTTTTTTTCTTGTCCATTCAGTTGCTTTAAGGCGGTTTTCCCCTCATTGTTTCATTATACATCTTTGTATTCCTTACTATTCTGTTTTAAACACCTCATTTCTTCATCCCTGGTTGCAATCTTTCTAAGTTTTACTCTCTGGTGTTTTAACAAAAAAAACACCACCCTTCACCCTAACCTAATTCATTTATCCTCAGCCATCCCTCCTTCATGTTTCCACCCCGAAACCTCAGTCCCTTACCCGTCATCCTCCTCCTGTCTTCCTCAATTATTTTTTGTCCCTCTCCCCCCATACTCCGCCCCCCCAGTTTTTTCTCTCCATGGCCCTGAGTTTGTCCCTGGTTATAATGGTGCAGATTACAGGAGGCAGAGAGGCACCGCACCTCGGCGGAGGAGGGAACCAGACGCTTCAAGTTGGACTTTGCTAACAAGGCCGACAGCCTGCAGCGGCAGATCGAACACAGAGAAAGGCAACTGTAAGCAAAACCTCTCCAAAGACTGATTGGCACACACATACGTACATGAACACTTAATCTAGAGAATCTGTGGCGCTCAGAGTGAGACACAACATAGTAAATACACCATAAGCTGCATGTCAACCCAGCTGTTGTTAATAAAGCTTTTCTCTCTTGAACTGAAACTGTCATAGCCTTAATTCATGAAACTAGGGCCAGTAAATCACAATTAAAACATATACAAACCAGTGTGACCAAACATAATCTCAGTATATCCCTTTCTCTGTCTCTTGTTTGTCATCTTTATTCTTGATATTGGTGTAAATACATGTTTGTGGTGTGACTGTAGCCAGCAGCTGGAGACGGACCTGAAGATAGAGAGGGAGTGGAGGCAGACGTTACAAAACGATCTAGACCGAGAGAGGGATACGGTGTCTCAGCTCAGCACAGAGGCGCTGCAGATCAACGGACTAAAGAAGGTAAAAAGACGGAGAAAGAAACGTACTTACATATGTATGTGATCTTTTATAGTATGTTTTATTACAGTATATAGCTTTTCATGTGTGACAGCGTTTGTAGAATATGATCTAATTTGATCTGGTGCATGTCCTCTATTTTGTGTTTTTAATGTTTTTTTTCCTAGGAGTTCCATCGTCTCCAGGATGAAAACATTCAGCTGAAGACCATCTGTGAGGACCAAGAACAAGCTCTCGAGGAACTAGGCTCCAAACTCAGCGAGTATGTACAGTATGCTTTAATTAAAGCATGTCTGCACTATCATCAAGCTGTATTTACAGACAGTCAAAGGCTCTAACCTCAAATGTTATGTCCTATGTAAGATTTAAAATGCTCAATTCAATTGTAGAAGTTTTTCTAATGTATTTGAAATATTCTTTGGATGTGTATTTTAGAGAAACAAAAAAAAAAAAGGCTTTTGAAACATTTATTCTAATAAGAGTTCAGTTGTTTTCATCATCATATGAATTCCAGGTAAAAATATATATTTAATCTTAATGCGATATCTCAGGAAAGCCATGAGGGAATTTAACTCTAAAGCAAGGAATCTCTGTCTCTCTGTATGTTCTTCGCATATCTCGAGAACCGCTCATTGGATCGACTTCACACTTGGCAGTTGTATTGCTCGGGACCCAAGGGTCCCAATGGTGCAAAATGTTCAATATTAATAGACTTTGACTAAACAAGCGACCAGCGCTCTGTGCACCAGCAGGGGAGGGCGCTTAAGGGCTTCAGGGCTTCAGGGCTCTACAGATCGAGCATCTCGTCAGCTGCAGCCTACCGGGAGCCAAGCAATCAGCCCATTCTGATTGGGCACAGGCTCTGAACGACCACACCACCAATGGGCACCGCACTAGTTTCTTCAAATTTGGCACAAACATCCACTTGGATTCAAGGATGAACTGATTAGATTTTGGTGGTCAAAGGTCACTGTGACCTCACGTCTGTTCCATTCTTATATATGCAATATCTCAGGAACGCCTGCAGGGTATTTCATTATATCTGGCACAAACATTAATTACATTTTTATGGCATACTGTACTATAACATTTTTGACATTTTTTATGGTATGCTATATTATGACTTTTTTATTTCATACTATACTATGACATTTTTATGCCTCTGCGCTATTCCTCTATTATGTTTCGGGTTGTGCGTCCCTCCGTACGTCCCATTTTTCTGCACACGATATCTCAGGAACGCCTTGAGCGAATGTCTTCCAATTTGGCACAAACGTCCACTTGGCCTCAAGGACGACCTGATTAGATTTTGGTGGTCAAAAGTCAAGGTCACTGTGACCTCACAAAACATGTTTTTAGCCATACCTCAATAATTCATATGCTAATTATGACAAAATCATACAAATGTTTAACAAGATAAAATGATGAAGTGATGACGTTTTGGACGGACATGGATGTAAACTGCAACTTGACTGGTTGGCGGAGGCATACAACTGTGAGGCGGTAATTCTAGTTTAATAATTCATTCAGAAGGCAAGATGACAAAAGAAAAAAAGGTTTGATGACTTGAGGTGGTTGATTTTATTTATTTCCTTTACCTAGCAGTTTTATTCTTTTTGTCATCAGATCCAAACTGAAGATTGAAGACATCAAAGAGGCCAACAAAGCTCTTCAGGTAAAGTAACCATGAGCTACAGAGATAAAAATAGCAGAAAAATGTCTTTAATCTAAACCTAATCTAAACTCTATCACTTAGATGTTAAGTTAGATAAGATTATATTAAAAGAGCAGAAAAAACATATAGTACTGCTGATTTTGGATTAGTGAAGTGTTGTTTTGTAACATCTATAATGTAAAGTTAAGGTGAAATTGAGATTTCCTGTGCTGTGTTGTTGCAGGGGGGTCAGGTTTGGTTGAAGGACAAGGACGCCAGCCACTGTAAGCTGTGTGAGAAGGAGTTCTCCATCTCGAGACGAAAGGTCAGTCAACAAATCACCACAAATAAGAAATGGAGATTTCAAATTTTGTGTTCCCACATCTGAAATCCAGACATGCTCAAAACTAGCACTGTACTGGAAATCATCTGAGGGCCCCTGATATGTTATTGAGGATGATAGTAATGCACATCCTTTTTGCATCAATAAATGCCGACTGATTTGAAAGCTTTTCCATTCTGATTTACTTCCTGTTTTGACAAACTATTTTATGGCCGGTCTCTCCTGGGAAAAATCATCTCACGTGCAGGAAGTAATTTGTTTTAGTTTGCAGCAGCAACAGCATTTTATATGGAATAAATGAGAAAATAACTTAGTTAGCGTTAGCATTGACAGCCACCATAGCTGAAGAGACAACTTGCAGAAAGCCAACAAAACATCTGAGGAGATATACGTTACAGTCATGGCTTTAGTCTCAAAGGGATTCCAAGTAGTGCTGAAATAATTATTGATTACTCAATGTAACAGAAGATGAGTCAGCAATTTGCGTCCCTCAGTAGCTAATTTGCACTATAAACACATTGATGTGTATTTATTTATTATTTATACTCTTATTCTGTCTCTCTCTCTCTCTCTCTCTCTCTCTCTCTCTCTCTCTCTCTCTCTCTCTCTCTCTCTCTCTCTCTCTCTCTCTCCAGCATCACTGTAGGAACTGTGGGGAGATTTTCTGTAATAGCTGCTCTGACAATGAGCTCCCTCTGCCCGCCTCGCCAAAACCCGTCAGAGTGTGTGACACCTGCCACGCCCTCCTCCTCCAGCGATGCTCCTCCAATCCAACGTGAAGGAGCCTCATAGTGCTGTCGTGACTGCTTCAAACAATCTGAGATCAGACTCATAAATCCCCATCCTCCGGTCCTCTGTAAGATCCATCTCCCAACTCGTCTCAACACACCGTATGCTGCTAGAAATGGACCGTGTGCATGAACTTTTAGTACATTTCTATTTGTCTTCATTTACAGGTTGGAAAAGTCCCTCATAGACAAAATGAGGGGCGTCTGCATCATTCTGACCCGTCTTTGATGTCACTACTTTTTTTTGCAGATGCTCTGCTAGTGTACATTAAAACATCGTCTCTTGTTATCTGAGACAGAGGAAGAGGCAGTCGGTCCACCTGGGCCAACGTGTCTTACTTGGAAATCAAAGGAGTGAAAATCTTTGGTCTGCTTTAATATAAACAATCATTATCCTAAATATACATCAGTTATATTTACAGCATATTTAGATATCAATGACCTTTAACAGAGAGGGAGTCATGCGAAACACAACTGTCTGACCGAGCTCTGCTATGAAAGGAGGAACGACTTTACTATGAACTGAAAGTGAACCTGCACTGACTGTGATGAGCACTACTGCAGCTTAATGCAGATTCTCAACCAAACTTCCAGTCTTATTTAGTATTGCATCATTATAATGTATGTATCAAGCCTCAAACTATATACAGTACGTGTATAGCCAAACAGATTCAGAACAGAGATTCTATAATTTATACATACAAGACAGTATTGTGGCCTTGTTACTGAGTCTGACTGTGAAGCACCCTCTTTTTGAGGTGAAGTGACATTAACACACATTTACACAGGCACAAATGACCAACTTTACTAGACACTATACTGAAATATAAACTTTACATACAGTATTTTCTGTTTAAGTGGCCGTGCGAACTGGTCTCATTTTTCTGTCCCTGTTTTCATTTTTTTTCCTGGAGCAACATGGGAATATATTTTGACAATGAAACTTTTCTGCAAACTAATTCTAGGAACGTTCGCAGCTCCAAGCAGATTTTGTTCTGCTGACACTATGACCAGACTAGTTCCCCCTCGGGGCTGTGACTTTCAAAAGGAACTGAAAATCAGTTTTTTTTTTTAACAACGTTGCTGCCGTTTGTGCCTGTGTGAATGCAGTGAATATTACTCACTTGTGCTTCTTGTTGCCAAAATGAGCCCTAGATTTCTACAGAGAGGATTTCTGTAGTGAGAATCTAAAATATTTCAAAGGAGCAACACTAGCCAATACTAGCCAACACAGGCGTTCTAGACTAAAGGCACATTTCACTGTTTGTTTGAGACACTAATGCAGTGGATGCTGCTTTGACCAAGAAGAGCAACAGATGCCGTCATCTCTGGTGACAGATTGAAGCCAGATTTCCTAAATGGCTCTTTAGTTGATGATCCACTGACGGCTAGCTTACAACATGACCACTTCACTGACTAGTTAGTGGTTGTTTAAGAACATACTTGCACACTTATGATACCATATCCACAGAGTATGTTTGAGCACATGCCAATCCTATATTACCTGTAATATCGATTCATTTGAGAGTATTTATATTTGATTTTGTGTTTCATGCACATTCATTTTTACTTTCAGAAGTCTGGGGAACTTGTTTGAGCTTTCCCCGTTCACTTGAAGTTAGTTGTAATCTGAGCAGATTGGAGACCTTATAGAAGAACCACACTTGACTGCTGCTCCATTCCTGAGAGGGAACGTTTGAAACTGAACCATTTTTGTTCCTTTTTTTTTTTTTAAAATGTGTTTTTGTTGTCAAACTAATGCTGATGACTGTAAAGTGCAGTCTTCAGTGACGGGTTATGATACGAGCTCCACTGCACATTCTGGTTTTGTACTTGTATACAATGTTTACAACCTGTGACTTTTCAAGAACTGGAAGTATTCATTCCCATCAAGAGATGAAACAGGCCTGAGTTCATTTCAATACATGTTTTTTATTGTTTCAAATATTTAAAAACTCACCAATTTATCATATCATTAAGTATTACAGGCAAACATTTCTGAAATGCACCCAGGCCTAAAACCTTTTTGTACAGTGTCACTCTTACAAATCTCCCAGCCTTCAATGGGACTTGTACAGTGTAGATACCACTGTATGTTGTATATACATAATGTTGATAATCACTGTGGCCCTTTAGCTTACTAAATCCTGCCAGTTTAATATTAACTCTATTGCCAACAGTATGTTGCCTTGACTGTGTAGCATTTTCTGATTAAATCACGTTACAAACACAATCGTTCGTGTTGTTTATTGTCATTTTAATGTTTGAACTTTCTCCGCTGAACATTTACTGTTGTTGCACTGTTGGGTCTTTTTCTGCTTGTGTCCCGCTGAAATCAGCTACGTCTAGTTTTGTTTCTTGTTTAAACACCTCATAAGCAGAGGATTCATTTATTTTTATTTTTTTAATTCTGATGTAGTCACAACCTTGACATAAATACCTCTTCAAATGTGATGTCAGAGTCAGGGAGACAGAATGAGAATTAAATATAAAATGTATTAGACAAAATGTACAACAGCTGTATACGCTATCTTACAGCTCAAATTAGTTTTAATTTCTGTAATGAACTGTGAAAAAAATCATAAAATAACACACTGGCTCACATTTATTAAACTTTTTAAACCAGGAAAACTGATCTGAAATCCAGTTTCAAACAGTATATTACAGTGGTCAAATTATCTGCTGAAAATTAGTTTCAACCAGAATAAACTGAGATTTAATTTTTTTTTAAATCAGAATTTCTTACCTAGATATGCTTGTAATGTGCTGATGTTACTTCTCAAGGCTCCATCTCCTAAAGAGCATCATTCACCTCAACTGATTAGATTCAGAGTGACCGTGCTCGGTCCCAACAGTGCCACAAAATTATAATTTTCTGCTATACTATGATATTTTTTATGGCAAACTATAGCTACTCTAGGCATACTACTGTATATTATGATATTATTATGGCATCCTATAGCTACTATGACATTTTTTATGGCATATTATACTATGACTATTTTATGACAATTATGGCATTTAGGCCTACTATGTAAGAGCCAGTTTTGTTTTTCGTTTGGGTAAATGGTCAAAACAATATTGCCACCTAGTGATGACCTTTTGTAGACCAGGGAAAACTATAGGACTACAAATCCCATGGTGCCCAGCCAATTAAGTCAGGTGATGGAGTCAGGTGATGGAGTCAGGTCCAGGTGTGTTAGGTCCAGGTGTGGTGGGCAATACATGACGGAAGACACCGACAAGACAGTTCTCAACCAAATTGAAGACAATCTTAGTAGAGAAAGACAGAAAACTTTAAAGATATAACGTGTTGGAAATGTCTGTATCTACCTCTGCCACCAGTGTATGAATGTGTATGTGAATGTTAACTATGACTTTTTTTTCATGAAATTTTTCACATACTATACTATGACTTTTTCCCATAACAATTTTCAACATACTATAC
>CAKAOH010005358.1:0-16782 GCA_916701665.1 Sebastiscus tertius | reverse complement strand
AAAAGTCATAGTATTGTAATGTAAAAAGAAAATCCTAGTTAAGTATGTCGAAAAAAGTGATAAAAAAGTCATGGTACAGTATGTCTAAAACAGTGAGAAAAAAGCCATAGATGTATGTCGAAAAAAGTGATAAAAAAATCCTAATATAGTATGTAGGAAAAATCATAGTATATTATCTTGAAAAAGTTTTAAAAAAGTCATGGTACAGTATGTCAAACAGTGAAAAAATTCATAGTATAGTATGTCGGAAAAAGTCATACTGTCGTACATGGAAAAAAATGAGAAAAAGTCATAGTATAGTTTGTCGAAAAAAGTGATAAAAACGTCATACTACAGTATGTTTAAGAAAAAGCCAGGTTGAGAAAAGCGATAAAGTAATAGTAAAAAAGTGATAAAAACTTCCTAGTATAGTTTGTCAAAAAAAGTTATAAAAGTCATACTGTACATCGAACAAATTGACAAAGTCATAGTATAGCATGTCGAAAAAAGTCATGGTACAGTATGTCGAAAAAAGCGATAAAGTCATACTGTAGTACGTCGAAAAAATTGTGAAAGTCATAGTATAGTATGTCGAAAAGTGATAAAAAAAAGTCTTATTATGTTGAAAAAAGTGATTTAAAGTCATCATATTGAACGTCAGAGATAAGTCATACTACAGTATGTAGAAAAATTGAGTCATAGTATAGTATGTCGAAAAGAGTGATAAAAAAGTCATAGTGTAGTACGTCAAAAAAAGTGAGCCTTAAGAGAGTCTAAGCCGGAGTTACAGTTACAGGAAGTTGTAGCATTTATTCACCGACAAATAAACTGTACACACACACACACACTGTCTGCCACAGCTACTTTCAGAGCTATAACGCCACCGACAAACCCACACTCAGTGCCACCACACGCGCACGGTCTGTCAGACGCTCGCTAAAGTTACACCGCGCTGACAGACCGCATGTGTGTGACTACGGGGAGCACTCCAGCCAGCAGTGCAACAGCTGCTAATGTAGCACAAACACACACATGGTTTGTCGGGCAATTACTAAAGTCAAGAGTCAGGGAGACAGAATGAGAATTAAATATAAAATTTATTAGACAAAATGTACAACAGCTGTATACGCTATCTTACAGCTCAAATATAGAGACTTTGTTTTACTTCCATTCTTTGAGAGTGGAATATATTATTAAACTTAGTTTTAAATTCTGTAATGAACTGTGAAAACATTCATAAAAAACACACTGGCTCACATTTATCAAACTTTTTAAACCAGGAAAACTGATCTGAAATCCAGTTTCAAACAGTATATCACAGAGTGGTCAAATTATCTGCTGAAAATTATATTAAACTAGAACAAACTGAGATTTAATTTTTTTTTTTTAAATCAGAATTTCTTACCTAAATATGCTTGTAATGTGCTGATGTTGCTTCTCAATGCTCCATCTCCTAAAGAGCATCATTCACCTCAACTGATTAGATTCAGAGTGACCGTGCTCGGTCCCAACAGTGCCACAAAATTACTATTTTCTGCTGCATCAAATCATTAAAGTGCATTCCAATAAAGTCACTAATAATTGTAAGTTACCGCTCTTTGAGGCCATTCAAAACTCTAGAAAAAAAATATAGGTGTTAGATTTAATCAGATCACTAGAGGAAAAAAAGCTCTGTAAAATATTACAATATCCAATTGTTTTAAAAATAAGATAAACAAGAAATCTCCTCTGACCCTTTCAGCACCTGCAACAGCTCCAATATCTTAATATTGACCATTTGCTTTGTTCTTCATATGCTTTTAGGAATGGTGTAATTATAGTGCTTGTTAAGGTCCTATCTGGTCTGTTCTCGTATCTGAATTGAAGTTTTAGTACAAACCCACAATAAAAAGAATAATTGTTACACAACAAATGACTGACTTCAGATCAGCTCTTCTGCTTAGAAAAAGTAATCGAGTAAATGTGACCTGAAGAGACGCGAGACAAACGTCAGGATGGATTGGAAGAGTGGGATGACATCATCAGTATGAACCTCGCAGCCCGCTGCTCCGTGAGCCTCCGCCCCCTCCTGAGTTACCGTAGTAACCACCGCCGCCACGACCTGAGATGGTTTTGAAAAGATAGGTGAGTGTAAAAAGGATGAAGCAACGTCTCATGACCGTAATGACAGCGAGTAAGATAAAGAACTAACACACAACTTTTATCAATACTCTATTTATCATAAAAGTTAATGAAAACTCACTCATTTCAGCAGCTCCACTGGCTGTTGAGTTAAGAAACAGCTCAATATAGCGATGCTCTGTGGAGAAAACATCAATCCATCATTCATATTGAAGAACTTGTGTTTCTTCTACTGTTTAATGTAAATTAAATTCACCTGCTTAATTTCCCAGTTTATCCTATCCTATCCTCTACTGCTAGTCAACAAGTAGGTTTGTGTCATGAACGTAGCATAATGTAGCGTGAAAAAGAGGTGTCACAAGAACCAACATAAGGACAGACGAGCTGAAGAGGCAAAAGGAAGGACATACGCATGTGGTTCTTGTCTTTGGACATGGCTGCCACAGCGTCTTCATGGGAACGAAACTCCACATCTGCTTCTCCAGTCGACTTGCCGTTAGGAGCCACATCGATGTGGACCCTCAGTGGATTCAAAGGAGAGAAGAACTAGACAAACCAAGAAAGACGTATACACAGATACATGAACAGTCAATCACGTATGTAAAAAGATCATGTCCAACTGTACGTTTCTCATGACTTTAAACATGCAGTGTATATTTAAATGTCGTAGTTTACTGGGCTTCCTGACCAACATCAATATACAGTATGAACACAAAACAGCCAGAGACCTGATGGACCTTGGTTAGTCTATAATCTGGCTCCACAGACATGATGTAATTAATCTGACCTGGACCCAGATAAACAGCTGAAAATGGATGGATGGATTAACCAATTAAAAATGACTGAATATTGTGATGAACTTTTTGCTAAAATCCACAGCTGGATGATCTTCCATGTTACTGTAGTGAGCAGTAGTGACCGTGTAGCACAATCCACTGCCGCACTTTTAGTTTATAAGTGTATAACTAATCCCAACAGCCCGCAATCGGATGCAAAAAGAAAACTGAATTCAGTGCTTTTTAAGATTTTAAGACCTGCAGATGCCATGCATAGAGCCCCATTGTTTGAAAATCATCAAGAGAAATAATAAAAGTAACTGGTCTCAGTGTGTGTTTGTTCTTACTTTAGCGATGTCTCCCTCTGTGGCACGGAAAGGTAAACCCCTCATATGAACAAAATGGCCGCTATGGAAGCCTGAACAAACATCACCTTGACCCCCGTACCCATGGCCTCCCATCGCTGAGCAAAAACACACAAATAAATCCACAGTTTACCAATGCAACCTTTAGGAATGTAGAAGATAGAAGTAATCTCATACTAGCAACTTCTGATTTACTTCATGATAATGAAAAAACAAATAAGAAAAATATACTGTGTAAATGTTAATGTTACTTGTTAAATGTGTGAAATCTTCATATAGCTTCTTGTGAGAGACTAAAAGCCAAGATAGATAAAAAATTGTCTGCTTTACAAAACCCAATCCCAATTCTTCTTATTCATATCAACAATGTAAAACTTAAAAATGTTTAGTTGTAGAAAATTGTAGATTTATGCCAGTCATTCATTTGAAAGAGAAAAAAAGTGTAAAATGAACACTGATCAAATGTAAACAAATCAATTACTGGAAGACATCTTAGCAGGTTTGCTAAACTCAAAGTATAAAATCAGGCTTTCAAACATTTATTCAGCATTTCTAAATGCCAGACTCTAGCGGGTAAATACATTTTGGACTTTACCTCTTCCTCCCCTCTCTCCTCTCACTCGCTCATCAAACATGCCGTTGCCAAAACAGTAGTTGTTGAAACCATTGTAGTTGTCAAAGTCACCGTAACCTGGAAACAGACATTACACAATTGAAGCAGGGCTTATTCTTTCACATCACCAACTGCTCCACAACACAGATGACAGAACTGAATCACAAGCCGACTGGATAATAAAACTGTCCCCCTAATTGTTACACACTGGTCCTTTAAATAACAGCACTAGTGAGTATTTCCTTACTGCTCAGAGTCTTATAGAGAACCAAAAACACAGGCTTCTGCATGATTAAATATCATTGTTTGGTTCTACTGTCTTTGGCACTGATCAATTACACTTTTTCAGCCACATATATTCCTGTATGCAGAAATAAAGAAGTCTGCTTACCTCCTCCATAGCCCCCTCCACTCCTCATGGTATCCATCAGAGCCCCACCGCGGCCAGGCCCGGGCCCAGGCCCAAAAAACCCTCCTCTGGGCCCCCCCATCATGGGTCTGTCGTAGGGCCCTGGTCTCTGGCCTCCCATTCCCCGTCGGGGCAGCTCGTAGTAGGCTCTGATCTCATTGCGACTGCTCTTAAAAATCTCTATATACCTGCAATTTGAGAGGCCCATGGGGTGGAGGGGGGGGGCAGAGGAAAGGGTTAAGGAGTAGAAATGGCTTAGCTTAGGTTACATACATAGATGATTTACAGAGAAAGATAAACACACAAATGACAAATACTCTAAATAGTGGTCTAAGTAGTTTTAACCTGGGACTGAGTGTCTGAATGCCTGAACAACCTCAAAAATATCATCATTAGCTGGGCTTAGGGCTGTAGTAAAGGATTTCTATGCCAACCTCCCCTCTTGTTACTTACAGAAAAGAAAATCCTTACAGGGCTTTTAGGTGTTGCATTGATCATTTTAATGATTGAGAACTGCAGAAAGAAGTTTGATGCTTTAATGGTAATAGCTGCCTTACTTGACCTCTGGTTTACTTCTACGCTTAACCCCCTCCTCTACAGTAAATACTCTGTAAAATACAAGTATAAAAAGATCAAGGAAGTGCCAATAAAATGATCTAATATACCCAAATGTTGCTCTAACATATTCAAATAGAGCTCCTAGGTCTTAGATGACCAACAAAACTGTCTATGGCATAAAATACTCACACTACCTTTAATTTACAGATTACATACATGACCTTTCATCCCATTATTCAACATGTTACAATACATAAACCCACTAAAACCATCCCATTATTTCAATATATATAACATGACCCACCCAATTCATTTACCCACTTTATCATTGTTTTACCATAATTATTCTAGCACACCAACCCATGCTTATCATTCAACCATTACAGAAGCCATCCCATTAACACCATAATCATTCTAATATGACCACCCATTAAATACTGCAATAGAAGCCCAACCCAGTCCAGCCCGTCCCTTTCCCGTCTGTCCCACCTGTGCCCTATTCTTTCCTTGTGTTTCCCCAGAGCCTTTTCTGCTATCTCCTTTGAGGCAAACTGCACGAAGGCTTCCCCTGTGCTCCTCCCCTGGTAGTCCACTGGCAGAGTAATCCCATTTGGCACGATTCTCAACCCTTCAACCCAAGCACACATAAATACATAGGTCGGTAGGTAGACTGATAGATGTATAGAATAGAAAGAACAACACCCACAGCATCACTGGAGCTTTCAGGATTAATATGTGTTATGACGGTGAATAAATATCAGCCCTAGTATCTGATAAGACTGAATTTAAAATTGTAAGGTGCCCAGCAGGGGAATGAAACAAATACTGGCCTGGAGTCAGCAGCTATAAACTTAAAATTAATGCAGACAAAAAACAAAATTCTCTGATACACAAGTGAATTTAGCTCACTGGCAAAATCAATATTTATTAGAGTTGGGTGACACTGGCCCATAATAATTCTTAAGTGTTGATTATCTTAGATGAAGTCTACCAGTGAGCATAACCACAGTACTGACCCCAGATGAGCATCATGGTACTGTCTCCCCTCAGCCAAACCAGCCCAGCCCAGCCCATCCTATCTTTAACCCCCTTTAGGAGGCATGGTATCAAATTCATGTAGAATATGCTTGCTAAATAAAGTGTTAACATGACACTAACATGGTAAGAGGCATATTAACAATTCATAACAAGGACAATTGGTAAACACAGTATGGCCGAGTGTCATATAGCGTTTTTCTCTGGCATTTAGGTGCTGGCCTTTCTGAAAAGTACAGAGATTTTCAACTAGAAGCGCTCTGAAAAGACGCTAATGCAACAATTTTTCTCTAGGTGGCCGCATACACTCTCCTCACTGGGAATAATTGAAAAAAAGATGCTGTTGTTTAGGAAAAAAAACGCTATGGACTCCTATGACTACACTACAAGAACAAACATACATTAAGCCTTTGGGGCATGACACACATATGTTGACTGACTATAAGTCAAATTATAGTCAAATTAATACGTTTTTGTGATATGAGAGAAATCCAAAATGTGAAAGCAAAAGTAAAAAGCACCGTTCAAAATTTTTCACATTAAAATTAAGTCACATTTCCTAATATCACGGTACTAATCACGGTACTCTTTACGAAAGAGCTTGTAAATGTAAAGTTTACCACTGTTCCACTTTTGTACAAATATGAACTTGCCATCATAATAACGTTTAAGATGCTATAATCAGATAGAAATTCTACATATTGTGGCTTTAAGTTCTACGTGGGCCTTTAGACATGGAACGATGCAAGGACTTTTACATAGACTCATTTCATTGTGCCTATTCTTGGCCTTATTTAATGAAGCCTATGGAGACATTTCATGTGACACAGCACTATACATAAATATTGACCAAGAGATGAGTGAAATGTATGCAGAGTCTACATGCATCCGACATTTGTTTTAGTGGTTTGATTGTCTTGCACTGCAGGCTAAGATGCTCTTTTGCACATTTAAAAGTAGCAGTTCTTACAGTACCCTTACACTGTATTGTGTTGACAGCCCGAAAAACTACATGAAATTATCCCTCAGATTAATATAAATGGTCTAATTACAGTACAATTCAATAATAATTCAAAAAGCTTAACTGTTTGTGTACCTGAGAAGAACTGAACAATCTCCTCCTTGCTGCAACCAAACGGAAGGCCTCTAAGTCGCAGCATGCAGCCGCTGCAGCTGTCATAGTCAGCAGGACCGCTACGTTTCAGCACCCAGTCCATTTCACTACGGTTTGACTTGAACACTGAATCAGACACACAGACAGATGGACACACAGGTCAAGATCTGAAAGGACAATTAAACTAAACAACTTTCTCATGAGAGTTTGGTTTAAAGCTTATCACACACAAAAGTTGGGAAATGTCTATTTGTACGGGAAATTCAATATAAATGAACCAAGAAACAAACTTTTATATGCAATGGCAAATACACAGGCAATGACATCTCCACAGTTGTAGAGATGTCAGCAACAGAGTATGTTGCACTTCGACCGTTTCTATCAGTAATGTCATAATGCAGCAACTGTTCAAAGAGAAAGTTGACAGAGGTAAACACTCACTGATGGCTGGTTATATTGCTTACCCTCTATATATCGGTGTCCCATGTATTTACGGTCCTTTGCTAGGGCATTCTTGAAATCCTCAGACATTTTCAGCTCAATAAATGCCTCTCCACTGGGACGGCCTTCTTTAGAGTAGGTAAAGCACACTCCGTTTACTTTCCCAACGATGTCACAGTCTGCAAATAAGTAATATTTCCTTAAAATTATGTCTACACTGAGACATTTCCTGTCATAAAAAGAAAAACTCACAATAGGATACAACTGGATCTGATCTAATTTGAGCTATTTGGAGCTCCAGAAAGTAGAATCCAAAAGTATACCATTCTCTGATTCACTTGAGATCCTGACAGCTCTCTAATTGCTGGAGTCATGTGAAACTTTAAACATGAGGTAATAACAGCTCTGAAAAGGTTGAAAAAAACATGTTGTTTCTGTGCGTAACAACAAGACAGATTGTGGGAGGGAGAGAAGATTCTTGGACACAGTTACAAATTAAATGTCATGCAACCAATTAAAAAAAAGTGCTTTATAGCAGATTTCTATTGCATAATTGAGCAGAATGGTGTTGCAGCAGAGCCCTGAAGTGACTACAGTGCAACTAAATTAGATTTTTTTAATACTGTTTGACTTTGACGTCCACAATCAATAAAAAATATTCAGCTGTGATTCTGATGTTTTGGGTTTACATTTCTAAACACAATGTAAAAGGTGAAGGCAGAATGTACACTTCCATTAAAACTATCATATTCAGTAAAATGGTCACAATTTCAACACTAAGAAAGACAGTTGAGTTTATCAATTTAGACATACTTTCAGTCTTACACTTACTAACACTGTTCATGCCTCAAGCTGTAAAGATGTGTATGTGTATTCTCACCCGAGAAGAAACTGGCAACCTCTTCCTGCGTGCATGACCATGGTAGTCCTCTGATCCGAACCACATAACCCTCTTCATTCAAAGACATCCTCACTGCCACAGAGAGCACAACACAGCAGCAACACATTAAATCACTGTGTTTATAATACTTTTAAAAAACACAGTCACTTGGCCTAAGCCCATGAAATAAAGCTGTGCTTCCCGTATCCCCTGAACAGGGTCTGAAATTAAGCTTTTTTCCTCTCCTGCCTCAGTGGCAGGTCCCTGAACATTTCTACCGGCCACTCAGTTTTTTTGTCTGCCACTTCTGAAATCTACAGTAGGTAGAACTCTTTAAAGTTGTAAACACTGAGTCAGTGGTACCAGAGCATAGAGCTATGGAATATATCATGTAACCTTAATCCCTAACTATATTTTATTTAGGAATTGCTTTTTAAAAATAATATTTCTTGCCATGGTGGTAGGTGACCTGAAATTTTTACCTGCCACTGCCAACATTTATTCTGTATTTGGCAGGTGGCAGATGCTAATTTCATTCCCTGCCCCTGACCTCCTCGCACTCCTCAGTATGTGTCCCCTGGGCCCAAAGTCTAAATTAGGGACAAAACAATTCTGAGCTTTATCTGTACAGATGTCTTTTATAAATATATGCGTTAAACAACACCTATTAAAATGTCTATATAATTTTGCATTAGCTAACTTACAATTAATGGTGATAGAAGCTATGTGTTATTTCTATTTTTTACAGTACATTATAATCAGAGCAGGAGCATTCAACTATGTAATATCATTCAGATATTCTCAGTGTAATAATACATTGCTGCTGCTCCCCAAGTGCTCCACAGACAGACTCAGGAAGTCCTTTGTCCCCCGAGCCATCAAACTGTACAACACCTCTCTAGGGAGGAGGGGCGAGGGGGGGGAGAAAGGAGGACGGTCTGCAGGACAGATAATAATGCACACAGTGCACTTTCATAGACTAAGCTACTGGAGTTACCCTGCACTATATTCATTTTTAACAGTCTCCTCTGCACTCTAGTCACTTTTTTAATAGTCGTGTATCACAGCTGTTACTCTGCACTATATTCAGTTTTAATAGTTTTCTTCATCTCCTTGTATTTTTATATCTGGTATATATTTTTTTTTCTTTGTATTTTGCACTACTAACTTTTTTACTGCCTTTTTACAAACATGTTTTTGCACTATGGAACTGTGATGCTGGAAACTTGAATTCCCCTCAGGATCAATAAAGTTACTATCTATCTATCTATCTATCTATCTATCCTCTCTGCAGGAAGCTGGTGTTATAAACAACCGTTTAGTAATCTGTAGTAAACAACTGCCAGAGACGAATTACAAACAGTCTGCAATAACAAATCCCCCTGATAGGAAACACCTAACAATGTAGCACGTTACTGCAGCTGTCACAACAGTTAGTTAATGTAGATAACGTTAAGCTAACGTTACTTACTCCTTCACATTGTGTCTCAAAGTGTTGGTAAAACTATGAACACACACAGTTCAACTCACTAACACCTTTACAAACACATCCTAACAAGACGTTATTTGTTCTTTTAGTAAAGTTACTTTTTGAAGGTCGCCACAGGAGACAATATCTGTCAGTTGATGCTAACGCCTCTCCAGGCTGACATGCTAATGTTAGCTTGATAGCATTAGCAGCTAGCAAGCTAACAGCTAACGGCTAACTGTAGGACACGGATAGTTAGCCGTTAGCCTGCTAGCTGCTAATGCTAACTGCTAATGCTAACAGCTAGCAGGCTAACTGCTAAGGCTAACTGTAGGACACGGAGTTAGCCGTTAGCCTGCTAGCTGCTAATGCTAACGCTAACAGCTAGCAGGCTAACTGCTACGGCTAACTGTAGGACACGGACAGTTAGCCTTAGCAATTAGCATTATTAGCTAGCAGGCTAACAGTTAGCAGGCTAACTGCTAACAGCTAATGCTAACTGTAGGACACGGACAGCGGTCAAACGTTCAGGGCAGCAGACTAGTTCAGTTCCCAACGGTCAGTACACCGTCACTGATCATCAACATGTATCCACAGAAAGATATAATGTCAGACATCAGCGACTTAATGTGTGTAAACGATGAGATCATCTCACGGTCTCCTCTCTCGTCCCCGGTCTCCGGTCTCCTGCTCCGGTCGGTTCGAGCTTCAGGTGTCACTAACAGTACTCGCTCAGGTACGCTGTTATCGCGAGACTTGGAGAAAGATGACGTTTGGGGCTCTACAAACATTTATAGTCATACATATAATAGTAATAATAGTAATAATAATAATAATAATAAATTAACTTTTTATAAGAGGAGGAGTATAAAGGCATGTTATTTCTGAAAGTGTCACTACCGATGCTCGCTCAGGTATGCTGTTATCGCGAGACTTGGGACCAAGATGACGTTTGGGGCTATACATGCATATAGTCATACATATAATACTTGTTCTAAGAGGAGTATAAAGGCGTTATTTCTGAAAGTTTGATCAAAACAAAATAATTTCACTGAACTGTAATATATTGCTGGCTAGATTACATTGAAGGTTTCAGTAAATATATAAACTGAGACGGCACTTCCTGAGAGGCCACCTTGTCACCATGGAGACGCGTAACCATGGTAACCCGTGCCAACCTCACCTATGACCAAATAATGATTTATGAGAATCAAAAAGTCTGATCTAATTTAAATATTACGCCTAGCAAAGTGAAATGTTATACTTATATTTAAACTTATTTAACTTATAACTTATTTAACTTTATTGACGCTACAGAGCTGTCTGTCAACGTCTGTTATGAATGTTGTTACTACCGTGTTGCATTGTGGGATATGTATGCCTCCTTAATGTCCAGCGGTACAGTCATATTACACCGGAAGTAGAATGCAATTCGGGTACTACTGGTTTCATACTATGATTTCGGACATACAAAAAATTTCACATACTATTATTATATACTAAACTATTTAGCATGTTAGTATGGAATTTGAAAACATCATCTTTTTACCCATCGCCCTATTAAACACCATCCTTTTATCCATCATTCTTTTACTTCTATCTACCTATTTATATTCATTTTACTTTATTTTATCTTATTCTTTTTAATCTTGGCTTAATTTGATTTGCACCCTGACTGACAGCCAGCCAGCCATCACCCCTCTCAAGTGCACACACTGTACACAGTCAAATGATATTGATCTTGCCCAGTTATGTTGGCTTTTTAAAAAGTTTTTCTTTCTTTATTATTTTTTTATTATTATTTATTTGTTTATCTATTTTTCTTTCTTTAATTTATTTTTCCTCTCCATTTTGTTCTGTCCATATTTCATTTTATTTTATTTTGTTAAAGGAAGAGAAAGAAAAAAAAATATATGTATATAAAAAAGAAAGAAAAGGAAAAATATATGTATATAATAAAAAGAAAAATATATGAAAATAAAAAAAGGAAACATATACGTATGTATATAAAAAAGGAAAAAATATATGTATATTAAAAAAAGGAAAAATATATGTAAATAAAAAAGAAAACATATATGTATGTATATAAAAAAGGAAAAAATATATGTATATATAAAAAAGGAAAAAATATATGTATATTAAAAAAAAGAGGAAAATATATGTATATATAAAAAGGAAAAATATATGTGTATATATATATGTATATATATATATATATATATATATATATAAAGGAAAAATATATGTATATATATATAAAAAAGGAAAAAAAAAACAAAAAAACTCCTCAACTGGCCGGTTATGGGTCATGCTGCCTCAACACCAACTGGGCTCCTCCTCCTTCTCCTCTCTCCTCCCTCCAGTGATTTCTATGAACCAGGCTCACGAATTTACGATTTACGAAGATGACGCTGCTACCTGACAACCAGTGAGGAGATGCCCCTGAGGGTCGCCTGCTGGAACCAAACATACCGGGTGTAAAGTCCACTAGCTGCAGGTCGACTGTGGTCAGACTTCTCCGTCCTCACTTGGACTCTTTTAGTTTCAAGTCATTCTCTGATTCAGTTTTATCATAATGGAGATTCCAGTATTTACGATAGATGCCTTCACTAATTTACCGTTCAGGGGAAACCCCGCTGCAATTTGTCCACTTATGCATGTGAGTAAGACTATTCATAGGTTAATGTAGCTACAGTAATGTCAGAGACTATTCTATGACAGCCTGCATTAAGGGCTTAAACATACTTGTAACACTCACTGATTAATTGGACATTTTCAGACAGCAAAGTTGCTGATATGCAGTTTTTGTTGCTCATATGTCACATGATTACACACTGACAATAACCTGATATTTTTCAGGTTGAATTTCATTTCATTCATTCTCACTGTGCAATATCATTTTCCACTTATGCAATTTTGTTAATAGTCTGTTTATTGTCAATACTGTATATACTGCTCCTATTTTTATACTTCCTTCTATTTAAATGGTTCATATTTTGTTGCACTTTGTTTGGCTCTTTTTTTTTACTGTGTTAGCTGATGCATCTTGTTTTTTGCACTATCCCCTTTGCTGCTGTACACTGCAAATTTCCCCACTGAGGGACTAATATATGAATATCTTATCTTATTTGTTGTAAAATAGGCATATTAAGCAGTTTGACATGTATAATTTTATATCTATATGTGCATGTACCTCACTACATATTGATTAGTGTACATGCCATGACAAAAAAGATTTATATTTGTGTATTTGTTTCTAACAGGAACTGAGTGATGACCTGTATCAGAGGATAGCAGCAGAGATGAACCTGTCAGAAACAGCTTTCATCACCAGGATCAACCCCTCTGACAATTTTACCACAGGTCAGATAATCTTGGGTTTAATATATACATATCTTACCATATCAGACTTTATTGTTGATTATAGCTATCAGTTTGGATTTATCAGATGGATTCAACAGAAAATACACCGTGCAGTCTGGGACAAGTTAGCAATGCGTTATAATAATTAACCCCAATGTTTTTACAATCCTTTACCAATGTACAACCCATGTGTTGTTATTGAAGCTGTTTGAATGGGGATAAAACTGTTGCAAGCAATAAAAGGCGTAAATACCTGCTAGTGGCCAATGGAATAGAGCCTCAATGTAATCAGTGTCCAATGTATTAATTTTATGGTAATGTCTCATTCCAACTGGCTTGACATAACTGTATAAAATATGCTAAATGGGCACAACTTCACAGTGCATAAATCACTGCAGACACAGAACTCTTGGAATAAAAATCTATTTTACCTTCAGAATAAAGTGCCGTTTTTATCTGCAAGTCTGGACAACCCTAATTTACCGTTTACGCCTTCACTGTAGGATCTGTTTGGAAAAATCCAGGCACACTGATGAGAAACAAACAGATTAATGAATTAAATGGATACCACTGACTTGAGCAGTTGTTTAGATAAAGTTAATCATTGCAGGTAATCAAGTGGCTATAAGGAACAAAGGTAGAATGACAAGTCAGACATTGTTCAAGACATTCTTGTTGCAGATAAAAAAGACACAGCTGTGCAGTCTATTGAGGTAATTCTGCCTCGGTGCGTTCAGAAAAAAAACACCTGTCCTCAGCAGTCTGACAGGTAACAATGTTAAACACACAGCTAAGACTTGCATTGTTGGGAATGGGAAGAACAATGCAATGAGCTGTCACAGTTAAAAATGCAACGTGCAGTCACTGTTTCACGAATGGTACGACTGCACAGAGAGGAATGTCAGTGTCATTTACGAACAACTTAATGTAAATATTTCCACTAAAGTCAGACTTCATTTTATGAAGAAATTAACATCATACTATGCACCTCAAGTACTGGCTATCTTACAGTTTACATGCAATAATCCAGCTAATAACACATTTACAATAATGCTAGTTAAAAAATAATACATTTTTACAAACATTATATTTGTACAGATGTCACTGTAAACCAAAAGACTAATCTCAAGCAGTCATGCCAGAATTAGTATTATAAAGCCTTAAAGCCGCAAATAGATAGAAATGGAGCAAATATGATTAAAAAAAAAGTTATTTTTATAAAATGGTCACTATATCCTGACAGTAGTGCATGAGACGGGTAATCTGAAAAAATCACATACCTCTGTGTCCTCCGGTGCTCCTAATGTCATCTACAAGATTTCACAGACCGGAGGAAAACAACCAATCAGAGCCGAGCTGGAGCCTGCCGTCTCTGAGCAGCTGTCAATCACTCGTGAACTCTGATCAAACGGTCAAACTAGGCAGCGCTGATCAAATATGAATCAATATTCTGTTACTGTCATGCCTATTTCCCTCTTCAAATGGTTTTAGAATCATCTTGTAGTGGACTGTTTAGCTGTAAAATGAGAAAGTTTGTGACCCGGCAGTCATGTTGAGATCAGTTGAGGAAATACCAAGCACCGCCCACCAGCCGGAGTAAACTTTCTTATTTTACAGCTAAACAGTACACTACAAGATGTTTCTGAAAACATTTGAGGTGAGAAATAGGCATTACAATAACAGAATATTGATTCATATTTGATTAGCGCTGCCTAGTTTGATTGTAGTTCGTGAGTGATTGACAGCTGCCTCCGTTGAATGAACAGCCAATAGGAACGCTCTCTCTCTGAAATGACCTGTGATTGGCCAAAGTTTCCCGTCACGGGCTAGATATTTTAAAGCCTGAAAACAGAGCCATGAGGAGGTGAATAAGTCTAGTTTTCTCTCAGAACACTTGAATTACAATATGCTGAAAAGGTTATTATGGAATTTTTGCCCAATGATGCCAAAAATATTCTGCCTACTGAAGCTTTAAGTAAATATAACTCAGTCTCCTTGAGTATACATTTTGCTTGCAGCTGAGCAGTTACTTATTGCACACATTAACACATCTGCATTTTAGATTCATATAAGAAATGGTTAATATGTATAAACTTCCCTTTATAGGCCAAAATGTTGCTAAATTTGAAGTGAACCGTGTTAAGATAACTGCTGTGTTAAATGGTAGACTCTGTGGACAGTTAGGTGGAGACTACATGTTAAAGTTGTGTGTGTGTTAAAGCACCTAACAATGACAATGTGATTAACAGGTTCAAGGTTCCAACTGCGATGGTTTACACCAACCAATGAAGTGAATCTGTGTGGTCATGCCACTCTGGCCTCTGCAGCAGTGCTGTTCAAGCATAAGAGTAAGTTTCAAAACAAACACACACACTGACATAAACAGCACATCAACGTTGATTTCCAGCTATAATCCAGTTAATGCATTGGCTCGATTTGGATCACAAGAAAACACACACACAGAAATCCATAAAGTTTAACTGGGAGGCATTTTGAAATACTTTTGTAATGATTTACCTGCGAATAACGAAGCTGTCCGCTCTTCCATGTAATACACAGTGCAGCTAAAGACAAGAACGGACAAAGTATTGTTAGCCAGCACACTCACATTAGTCAGTACATGTGAAGCCAGTTCATCAGCTAGCCTGCGAGCATAATGTTCAATGTATGTATATATTACTATACTGTATATTATTATTATATTATTAGAGAATGTGAATCCCAAACTGGTGTTTGAGACCAAGAGTGGAGATCTGGCTGTCATCCAGCAGGGGGAAGGGTACGTCATGGACTTTCCTCTCAACCCGCCCACCCAGGAGGTACAGTATGTGGCCAGATAAACACATCAGGACAATACAGTTATAGGCTCAATTATTAGTTTCAAAATGTATATTTATGTCAAGAAGTGGCACTGTGTGGATCTGCGGGGCTATAAGGTATGAAAACATTACCAGCACTATGCAACTGTTAGAACTGCTAGAAAACAAACAATATAGTAATGAACATTCAATAAAACACACACACAGTCAGTCATAGTCTATACTATTCATTCTTCATTGCCCACAACACTATCACATCAACCAGCATCACATTAAGAAAACTGCTTTTGTGAAACCCAGAAACCGCAACCATCCCATAACTATGTAACATACAGCTGCAACTGGATCAGCAGAAATCAAACATCCTCCATCAGCACTGCAAGGTTTTCCAAAAGAAAGCTTTTCAGTTTTTTTTTTAAAAAAGACAACAAAATGCTATTATTCTAACAGACTGTTTTTCTAAAACCCATTTTTTCAGGATGCCAATGAGTTCAGAGACCTCATCAAGGTCAGTAAGACACCTACTCTCTCTGTGAGAGCATGTTTTACAGGAGACTCTTGCTTCACTGTGTACACCACCTGTGTCAAACTCAGTTTCACTAAGGGCCACACTGGGAAATAAGAATCACATCAAGGGTCAGACACATATAATTTACTGACATGCTTTTATCTAATAAGAAAATAAAAATGGGCCAAAATCTATTGAGAACCTAAATTGATAAGGAGGCTGGATCAAAATTAGCGAGGGGCCGGATTTGGCCTGCGGGCTTCGAATTTGACACATGTGGTCTACATGAACATCTGCATATATATATATATATATCTATATATATATCTATAT